>PVJA010013958.1:0-28628 GCA_004027025.1 Myocastor coypus | reverse complement strand
AGCATTCTACTGTTTAAATATCTCTGGATTGCAAAGGTCACAGGCAGTCCACAGCAGTCCTGGCTTCTGAGGTTGTTCGTGGAGCAGTGCAATCCCTCATCCATATGTGTTAGTAAGACTAAAGTCCCCTTAAGTGGCTGGTAGGAAGGACATTGTTTTCTATAACAAATTCCAATTCACTTTTAAAACTGTGTGAAGAATAATCTACAATACATATACATGCATGCATTTCTCTATTTTTTACCTATGTAACATGAATAAATTTATAAAAGTAAAATATAATGAAACTGAGTACATTTATAAAGTGAAAATTATATAGTAATGCAAAGCTGTCTGGATGCCTGATGGAATGTGAAAGGAACACTGCTTTTCTAGCTTTAGCAGTTATTAGCCAACTCAACTCATGAGATGCTTTAGAGATTGACTCTAAAAATAAGTACAACAACCAGGATAAAATCTCTAGAATACAAGTACTGTTCATGACTGACAGGCATGTAACTAAACATTTCTACTTCATTCCTAGGAACCAAAACATACTTAGGACCTGAAGTGGTCTATTAACACAAATTATTTCATTTATAAGGGCTCTATGAGAAAGAATATGGAAACAATTTAAAACACAAAGAAGATACAGGTAATCAAAACTGTTTCACAAATGAAAACGTGGGCACTGTAATACCCACACAGAAGCAGCTCCCTCCTGCCCCCCATCACATCTAGCACATAGCAGATACTCGGGATCTTTTCAAATGCCGTGTTAACGCTCTCTAAAGGAATTTTAGACAGGAACAACTCATTTCAAAAGACTGGGATCACTTGTGAATTTGGTAAACAGCAGCAGCTAAACAACTCCCACACCAAGTAATAATTCCAACAGGACTGGGCCGTTAGTAACAGGGACAGCTGAAGGACAGAGGCCACACTGGGCCAGCTCCCCTCCCACACAGGGTCACCTACGGTCAGTCACAGAGGGGCCCCAACTGGGCCTTTACCTTCTTCTTTTCCTCTGGACTGGGTGCACCACTAGGGCTCAGCTGGGAGTAGCTGCCTCCGCCGCTGTCATCGCTGCTGTCCTCCCCACGTGTGACCTGTGCCGAATCCTGCGGGGACCCTGGTGCTGGCTCCCTCTGGGCAGTGTCTTCTGTCCTTCCATCACTTTCCACTGAGGTCAGCGACAGAGCACTAAGACTGCTGGGGCACTTGCCACTTGCTGCTCCAGGGCTCTGGGGACTCTGGGGCTTGGGCGTGGTGGGCCTCGGAGGGGTGGGGGGCGACCTGGGGTCCAGGGTCAGCTGTCCAGTGCCGGGGTCATTGCAAACCTTGTTGGACACTCCAGCGCTGGTCGGACACGGGGGGCTGCTGGCGCGGGGATGGTCGCCATCTGTGGCCCAGGAGTCCATGGCCTCCAGCGGGTACACGGCGGTGTCTGCGTCCACGCGGGGCCCCGGGAGCCTGCGGTCTGGCTCACAGTTGCTGGACACGCGGCGGGAGTAGTCATCGTGCAGACTGCTGCGTTGCCGAGGCCGCGGGCCCTCCTCGCCGCTGGGGGGCGCTGCCTCACCTGGGGGTGCCGCGCCACTCTTGGGGCCCTCTCGCTTCCAGGCCGCATCCGCCACGTTGCTCAAGAGTTTCCAGACTCTGTCAAAGTCCTTGGCCCTCAGCGGGCTCCGCCAGCGCCGGGCCCTCTGCTCTGGGACGCCGAGCTTCTCCGAGTCGGCCGAGGAGTTGCTCAGCGTCCTCCGCGGCGCCGGCTGCTCACAGGCGGCGCGCAGCTCGGCCAGGTTGGAGGTGGACTTGCGCTTGAAGGAGCCCTTCTTGCGCAGGGCCAGGCTGTCGGTGCTGCGGCTCCTGCGGCCCGCCACGCCGCGGCCTACACCTGCACCTTCGCCGGACGCAGCCTCGCCCAGCACGGGCCCCCGTGGGACGGCGGCCAGGGGCCCCGTGGGGTTGTGCGGCGCCAGGCGCCTCTCGGGATCCAGCAGGCTGATGCGGCCCAGGCCATAGGCCCTGCGTATGCTGCGCGAGCGGTGCGTGCTCCTCTGAAAGGCATCGTCATCTGGGTCCGAGCCCTCGGAGGCGCTGTCCCCTGCCCGCCGGACGGCATCTGCTGCGTCCAGGCCGGGATCTGCAGCCACCACCGCCGAACCGTTGGGCACAGCTGTGCCCTGGACACCTTCCCACGCGTCTTCCTTGGAGGCCTCTGCTGCCTCTCGGTTCTGAATCCCTTGAAGGATCGAAGATTTAAGTTTTTTGAAAGACCCCATTTTGCGAAAGGAGGCCAGGGCGTTCCACGTAGAAGAGTTCCCTACGAGCACCACTGAGCGCGGCCTCTCCTCGGCGCCTAGCCTCTTGCGGCTCACAGAGAAGAGGCGCACAAGCTTGGAGGGGCTGAGCCTAACCTCTGGAGCCTCGGGGTCACTTCTATACCCTCCGTTTCGGCACGCCGAGGTTGACACCATCTTGGAGTCTTTTAGGTCGGTGCCCAAACAGGGTGCCGCAGCAACTGGCCCATGGCCATTCTGAGTTGTGGTCATATTCTGGGAGCCTAGGGCAGCGTGGCTCAGCCCTGCATGGACATCTGTGTCCACAGGTCCCCACTCCAGTGCGTCATTGCCCAGGCCACCAACCTGGCAGCTATCCTTACTCCACGCATTGGGCTCCGAGGTGGCCACTTCCTGCAGCAGAAAACAAAACAGACATTTAGCCATTTGCCCAAAGAAGAACCTCCTCCATGAGCTAATTGTTTAGCTTTAATAATTGCTAGTATGGTGCGTGGGGGAAGGGGGCAATGGTAAGCCCCATAGCAGGGCTGATCACGTTCAGAACTATTTTTTAAGTAACAGTTTTCACCAGTTTATTTGGCCATACATTGAAGGCAAGAAGGCAAATTCATAGCCCTAAAAGAAGAAGAAAAAAAAAAAGAAAAAAAAAAAAAGTTACAAGTTTTGCCTCAGTATAATGATGAATCTCTGATTTTGCTGAAACCTGTGGAGGTAAGTTGTGCAAAAATGCTGAAATTAGAAGCCATTAAAGGCTATTTCTTTTATGTGAAGTAGAAGGACTCATATTGTCAAACACCAGAAACTCCCATAACTACCTCTGCTGTGTCACACCAGTGCCAGCCTGTGTTCAATATATAACACAATCCGTAAGCAAAGAGGAAGGTTGGTTTACATGGAAACAAGCACATGTTGCAGAACTTGTTTGCAGAGAGCTCCCCTCTGCTTCCCATCTACAGAGGTTTATAAAGAACCAAGAGACAGGAATAAAAGAGCAAGGCAGTGCTGCAGAGTCCCGGGCAGGAGGGCCACGCTGAGGAATCCTAGGGATGGGCTTTGTGAAGAAAACAGCTGGCAGGTACTGTTTCGACAGATTGTTGTGGGTAAGAGAATGGAAAGAAGTGAAGGCCGCTCTGGAGTATTAGAAGTTTAAACCCAAGAATTCAAATTAAGCCAGTAGTGCACCTTCCTTCGTCCCTCTTCTCACAGGCACAGAAAATGCTACGCATGTGTCTGCACCCTTCTCTCCAAGACACATCTGTGTTCATGCCTTCCTCCCCAGCCCTGTGTCCATTCCCTGCTGCCCCTTGCAATTTCTGTCTCTGTGCCTTCCTCCCTCAGACCTGTGCTTATGCCCTGGCGCCTTCCTCTGTCCGTGCCCTCCTCCACCCCATGTACCTGTGCCCATGTTCTTTCTTTCCCTCAAATTGAAAATGCTGATACCTTGCAGCCCATCAAGTCAAGACCTGCTTAGCCCTCGTAAGCTAGTTAGATGTCAAATTTTCCTGCTATCCATAAATGATTAATGACTAAATGAATGGTATTTGGTTAGTGCTTGCCATGTGCTGGTCGGTACCCTAAAAGTTTTTTTTTTTTTTTTTTTTTTTTTTTTTTTTTTCTTAAATAGCATGTTCCTAAGTACTCATGGAAACATAGGTAGTCAACAGAATGATTTTCACATTATAGACAATCAGTCGGACACGGGTTAAATTAGGTCATTGTCTGGGGTCCTGCAACTGCTCCTCTCAAGCCTATGTTGTTTCCCACTGCATTAAAATAATAAGCAGAGAGACTAAAACAGCTGGGATCTGTATCCAAAGCCCCTGACTCCAATTCCAGCACTTTGTTACCCTAATGTTAAATCCCAGCAGTCCTTAGATTACTGTCAAGGCTGTTGCTTCCAAGGCAACTCTAAGGCAGTAGGGAAGGAAAAGGAAGTTATAGAAAAGACCTTCCTATTAGATCTGTTTAGCTTCTCAAGAGCAGAATTTAAACTTGGGCAGAGAACTGTGTGTTGTTGGCTCTTATAGTGGGCCTGCTTGATAAGTTCTTTGGTTTGTTGGCCCCTGTGTCAACCCCAGAGCCAAGGATAAAAGGGTGAAGGGTTGACGCCATCTGGGACCAACTCAAGAAGCTACACTGACTTAGACTGTCAAACAATCCATCAGGTATAAGATTGATGGGCTACTGCATGGCTTCTTTTTTTTTTTTTTCAATGGCTTCTAATTTAATGTTCTAATGGAGAATTTAGGGGGCCTAAAGAACTACAGGTTGCATGTGAATAAGCCACTGAAGCAGTCTTGATTCATCAAGACTGGATGAACAATAACCAGTTTCAAAATAAGCCTAAGACTGAACTATCACCTGTCTTCTCTGACTTAGGAACTGTGCTTATTCCATGGTCTCAGAGTCTTGGAGTGAAGTACAAGGTTAATCAAATGTTCAAGTCCAACTTATAGGAACTGACTGATTGAATATTAAGTAGTAATAGTCTATGACTTGCACAGGAAACAAGAAGGCGGGGTCAGGCCTTAAAACTCAGCTGGACAATTATTGGCACTACCACTAGAGGGCACTAGGGGAACTTTAATAACCAACAAGGACACCTGTGTTAAAACTGACCCTTAGGGCTCAAGATGTGCTGTGGAGCATATTAGGTAGTTTGAGTATGCTCCGTAGGTGACCTGGAGTTAGACCTAAATTTTAACTTTAGCACTGTCACATGATCTTCAGGAAATCATTTCAGTAATCTGCTTCAGTGTCATCTCTTAAGGAGATACTTATGTTTCTGTCAACCAATTGATCAATCCATGGGTCTCTGTTGTGCAAGATCAGTACAGGCCTCACAGTGAACTTAACACAGTGATAAGAAACATGAGCAAAGGAACACAGTAATCAGGAACATAAGTTATGATTGGCAGGCAGTAGGTCAGTGTGACCAGCTCTCCAGCTGAACCAGAAACAAGCTTTCTCAGACACAGGAAATTTCAGGGCTAAAAGTGGAAAATCCTTAACAAACTGCAATAACTGCTCACTTGAAGGATGACCCAACATAATAAAGTAGTAGAAGCTAAGGGGGAAATAGCCTCAGAAAAGTATACATACTCCTAATACCTAATCATTTTTTTGAGGTCAATGGTAAACATAAGAATTCCTTTCTGAAATGCCTAGTATGAATAAGATGCTTTCTTCTGTGTTTCTACACAGCTTCAGGCATCTCTTCAAACTATATTACTAAAGCATATAATAACTAGTTTTATATGGCTGTTCTCAGAACAAAACTGTGTGATTACTCATCTCAGTGTGAGATTCTGGCAGTTATCCTGCCTATATCCAGCCCTCTGCCCCACCATTTTTGGTTTTTTTAGACAGAGTCTTGCTATGTAGTTCAGACTGGCCTTGAACTCAGTGTGTAACCTAGGCTGGCCTCAAACTCATGGCAATTTCCCTGCCTCAGCCTCATGAGTGTTGGGATTACAGGTGTGTGCTGCTTTCCCTGGCTCTGCCTGTATCCAGTTCCATCTGTAATGTACAGCTGTACTAGGGTAATAAGTCACTACATACCACTATTTTTTTTTTCAGAATGAAGACACTTCCATTTTTATAACACTGATAAGTATTTATTTAAAGCTTACTTGAACTTGAATAAAGTTTCAGATTTTGTAAAATGTACCCAGAAAGCTTGAGTTTCTAATTGGGGCAACATACTTAAAAAAAAAAAAAAAAAAAAAAAACTAGTGACTTACCATTTTGCTCAGGAACTGAACAATGTGATTGTTGTGCATTGCTCAGAATGAAACTGAAGATCATGAGAAAAAAAAAAAAAAAAAGTGTTTCCTGGAATTTCTGAGTAACATACCAAGTTGCATTATTTAGAACTAATACTTTGACCTCTATTAACTAACAAGGGTTGCAATTCAACTAGTGGTTTTATAGAAAGTCTTACAAATTGTGGGAGTTTCTCCAGAGATGCTTATGAACAGAACTACAAGAATTTGGGATGGGAATATTGTGAAATCCAATTGTCTACAGCTGGGGTATATGAACTTTTTAATACTGTAGAATGTTTCTCCAGTAAAGAAATGTTTCTCAAAACAACTGTAAACATAAAAGTTCAAATTTTTAAACTTAGAAACAATTACCCAGCTAAGGCATAAGTAGGAAATTTTCTATAGGTGTTGATATAAAGTATGGAGAATGTGACACTGAAGGAAAATGGTGACAGCTGAAATGCTAACTAAAGAAGTGAAAGCATGGGTCTTTATATTATAGCACTGGAGCAGATGACCACAGAAACAGCTAACACTTATTTATAGAGATTAGGATCCTGGAGACTGATGAGGTAGATTTACTACTATACTAATCCTTCCAGTTTTACTTGCTGTGCTTTCAGTTATGCTTAGACAAAATTGATCCAAAAATATTAAATGGAATATTCCAGAAGTAAACAATTCATAGGTTTCACATATATTGTTCTGGAAAGTATGCTAAAATCCCATGCTATCTTGCTTTGTCCTACACAGGAAGTGAATCAACCATCCCTTATCCAGTGTGTCGCTGTATATGCTACATGCCCAGTAGCTGCTTAGTATCAGTCTCAGCTGATAGATGTCAGAGTGTCACAATGCTGGTGCGTTCAAGTAACCCTTCTTTTATTTCATAATAGCAGTGATGTTGGCAATTCATACACACAAAAGAAAAGCTATAAAGTGTTCTCTTTACAGTAAAGGATGAAAGTTTATTATATGTAGGCACAGAAATAAACCACTGTCTATTTAGGGTTTAGTATCTGAGGTTTCATCCACCAGGACCTTAGAACACATATATCTGTGAATAAGGTGGGATGAGCTTGAAAGTACAATTAGTCACGAGGTTCCAACCCCAGCACTGCCACCTACTGGCACTCCCCTCCCCTGCAGATCTCTGTGGTCACTTGGGTTTAAGATTCACCGTCATATTCCACTAACCTCAGTGCGGTGAGAGGCCATCCATGCCCTATCACGGGTCTGTGGAAGCTCTTCCTGGCCACCTGCCCTGGCCTCCTGACTGCTCTTCTGTCTTACACTGGGGCTTGCCTTCAGCCATTCTTCTGCTGCCAGTGTACTTTCCAGTCTGCAAATGGCTTATCACTGAATCTTGTGCCCTTGGCTGCCTCTGGACTCCAGAGGGATATGGAACTCCCGCAACCTACACTGGACACCTTCACTGCAGCTGTGCTGGATCCTTCCCGTGGTCCTTTTTCACACAAGCGTGTTCTCTGCCTATTTCCTTCTTTGCTCTCAGGTTCTTTCTCCAGCCACTGTTTTCTCTCTGGCTCCCCAACACTCAGCTGCCCTGACAAATGGCTTCAGGCCAAGCTTCATCCTTGGAAAGCAGGAGTAGGAAGTGATATGAAGGCAAGAGCAAGGGAAGGCTGGACAGGCTGTGTCTTCTCCTTTCTCCCTGTATATAATGCTTCTATCACTTATTTTAACCATCGTTTATGACATGTCGATAGGGGAATTCATCCAAAGTCCTAATCCTGGAGATGAATGGATTTTCTGTACACTCCAGGCCCATGACTAGACTCTCTCCTTTCTTAGCCCTGTATATGTATTACAATGAAGGGAAGGATCCAGCCACTTCCTCGCCCCTGCATCTCATATCCTCAGCATCACTTCTGCATAACGATATGGGAAGATGCCTCCAGGGAGCCATGGATTCTGGCTTCATTTAAATATTCATTAAATTAAATATTTAAAATTATAAGTACAAGTAAAACCATAAATGTAGGTATCTGTGGTTAAGGTTAAGTAATCACCTCTAAGGGGAAGGTGTTAATTTCATACAAATGTGACTATCTTGGTTTGCCTTTTCTGGGCTACCGGGCTAAACTGCACTTCTGTGGAGAAAACGGTCTTTTCTCAACGGGATGGGTGTTAACTTTACCAGTCCTATGGAGTGATGAGATGGAGAAATGAGGATTTGTGAATGCGGGCTTTAGACAGAAGAAGAAAATGTACTTTCTTTCGCTGAGTGTGGAGGTCAGACGTGAGATGCAGTCAATTTCTGTGTCTACCCTGGCCATTATCCCAGTGCTCAGGGAAGGCGCAGCCTCTTGCCTCTACCTTTAGAGCTCAAAGAACCTGGGAAGACTGCCAGCAGTAGCTCTAAGGGGGCTTTGTCTTGGCTTTCTGCAGCTCATCCCCTGTCCTCTTCCTCCCTGGTGGTAAATAAGGCTACAGAAGTAACCACCAAAGTTCACAGCCAGGACTGCCTACCTAATGGCTGCAACTAGTGCCAAGACTGATGTCACCTTGGAGACTTTGCCTCCCCCACATTCACTATTGAGAGCAGTGAAAGTTTTC
Organism: Myocastor coypus; assembly: GCA_004027025.1. NCBI lineage: Eukaryota > Metazoa > Chordata > Mammalia > Rodentia > Myocastoridae > Myocastor > Myocastor coypus. The sequence goes on along the minus strand of PVJA010013958.1, from coordinate 20,002 downwards.
CAGATGGGTGGCCCTAATCTTGAAGGTCACTGGACCGAAAACAATGTTGGCTTGCTGGTGGCAGCCTGGCCAGAATCTGGGGGTGTGGGGTCAACAGAGACACCCCCTCAGAGTGACAACAAGACTTCTACACCCAGCATTTAACTAAATGTACTAAAAACGTGTGTGTGTGTGTGCACACGTGTGTGTGTGTTGCTGAGGAATGAAATCAAGCCTTGCAAATGCTACGTGACTGCTGAGCTACACTCGCAGCCCCTAACAACTGCTTGTGAAACATATGTTTTGGCTGTATCATCCCTGCATTTTCTTCAGTTAACTTTTTGTTTTTGTTCTTTGCATCTGGTGTGTTTGTAGTCAAAGAAGAGGTCAACACCCAACTGAGTTTTCCAACCAGAAGCCAGGAATGTCATAATTTAGGGGATGTCCCAACAACTCATTTGCCATGACAAAGACACAAGTCTAGGAAAGGCACTGGCCTAGCTCTGCTCAGTCAGGCATCTCAGATTCTCATATTAGTTTTAGACATTAAAGCAGTTGCTGAGGTGCTTTCTACTGCCTAAGCTGTCTTCCTCTAATTGAAGTGACAGTTGAGTATTGTTCCCCTGTGAGCCTGTCACGTCTCCTGGCACAGATATGCTCACTTAGAAGCCATTTAACCATACTGAGCGATAACGTCACCAATGAACAAAGCAAGTGGTGACCAGCTACCACCGCTGAGCAGCTCATATCCTTCTGCCTGTGGGACAGGTAGCCTGGTTTGGCAGGAGATCTGCAGCCACTTTGTTAGAGGTGGAGGTTCTTATCACCAGCCCATCCTTAGGGGACACAGTCCTCAAATATGATGAAAGCTTCCAGAAGTTCATCGAGAAGCCATGTTCTCACACTTTTTCCTGACTCAGAAGAGCAAATGGACCCCTACTATAAGGAAAGCCTGCCAAGAGGGAAGTAGACTAAAAATGTCACACAAACCTTCCCTGCCAGAACTCATTCTTCTCATTCTTTACCCCATGAAGATTTCTGGGCAGAAGTCTTCACCAGGTGACCCGAGTAGCTTTCAGATCACTGGTTGAATGGGTTCATGGTACCTGTAGGAGAATGGGCATAGCTCCTGGTGCAGGATGTGTGAAGGCCTCTCCAGAATGGGATCAGTGATACCAGTTATTTGGCTGCTAGAATGAATGTTTCCTCCAAAACTCACTGTGAAACTTAACTGCCATTATGTTAAGAGGTAAGGCCTCTGGGAGGTGATTGGGCCACAGGGCCCCACCCTCACAAATGGGTTAAGGTCATTATTGCATTAGTTCTGCAACTTCTTGCTCTCCCCCTCGCCATGTGATGTCCTCCATCAAGCATCACAGTAGGAAGACACAAGCATGAAGTAAGTCAACCTCTAATATTTACAATCCCCAGCCTGGGATGTTCTGTTATAGAAGCAGAAAATAGATTAAGAGAAGGATAGAGCTACCACTGGGGATAGCTGTGATCTACTCTGCTATCTGAAGTCGACTGCTGGGCAGCTTCAACCCTGAGAATCTCACCACCTCACATACCGTGAAGTGTATTTTCCATGCCTCCCACGATCACTTCTGGTTTGCTTGCTGACTGTTTGTTATTGTTAAGCTGGGGACCTCATTCAGCCGTCCAACTCAGCCTGTTAGGGTACACAATGCCAGCACTGTGGCCACAAGGTTCCATCTGCTTTTTCCTTGACATGATGGGCTGCCTCTCACAAGCTCTAAAGTTTCTGATGAATAGGTCTGAGACAAGGCAGGGGCTGTTACTGACTCAGGTGGACTCTGGCAGCAATCCTACTGACAGTCATTTTACACAGAGCTCAGTCATGTGAATATGTTAGATGCTTGGAAGTCCCCAGAGGAAAATAAATACAAATGCTCCTAGACTTAGAGTAAGGTCATGGCCCAGGAAGTCAGTAATAATGTCAGGAGAAAAGGCGTGGAAGCCATCTAACTAATGGACGCGCACAGCTCAGCACCACAGCATGCAGGGAAGGGTCAGTTGTGAGTGCTGCCCAGAAGCTGTGATCAAGAGGCTCATAGCACACATCTCTAGCCCAGAGCAAGATCAAAATTCAAAATCCCAATGTTTTTTTCTAAACATAAAACACTTTGCTAAGTGTTAGTAAAGTTGAAAAACAAAAAGTGGGGGCTGCCTGTGTCAAATTGGGGTAGTTAGTGAAAAATTAAAAACCAGTTTAGTTTAAATCAAAGAACTAACAACCAAGATCCCCAAAACAGCAGCAAAGACTGAAATGTGTTTTAAAAATGAAAGTCTCCAGCGCATGAGCAAAGAAATGCATTTGCTCCTGGGAGGGCAGACATCAAGCAGCAGCAGGTGATGCTCAAGTGGGCAGTGCCCATCTCGATGTGGCCAGGACACAGGCTGAGGCAGTGCTGTGGAGGGAGGAGGCAACACTGCCTGAGGCTCACAATCCGGTTCTGGCTTCACTGCCTTTGACTTAGCACTGTTCTTCACCTAGGCTAGTGACGTCACGTCACCCCCTACAGTGCAGCTTTCTCAGTGGGATCCTAAAATTTCAGCATATTTGATGAGGTTTCAGGAGAAGCAAATGCACTGGAAACAATGGGTTTTTTGCTGCTAAATGTCTCATGGTCGACAGAAATTCTGCTCGACAAGACATTGCATAATTATGCAGGGAATATGTAGTTAGTGTAATAAATATTATAGTTATTATTTTATATACTAAATGCTAATCTAATGTTTTTCTAAATCAAGAGAATGTTCTTTTCTTTTTTTTTTTTTATTGGTCTTTTTGAGACAGGGTCTTGTTATACAGTTGAGGCTGGCCTTGAGCTCACTTTTGTAGCCCAGGCTGGTCTGGAACTCGCACCGATCCTCCTGCCCCAGCCTCCCGAGTGCTGGGATTACAGGCATGTGCCACCACGCCTGGCAAGAGAATGTTCTCATTGCAGTATTAACTATCTTTTCCAAGGTGTGGCATCTTTCTTGATTAAGTGTAAAGCTGATCGATACTTACTGGGCATTCATTAAATATAAGAGGAATTCTAAATCAAGCTGGGTGTGGTGGCAGAAGGATCTCAAGTTTGAGCCCAAACCTAAGCAACTTAGTAATTTAATGAAATGTGTTTCATATTTTAAAAAATTAAAAATTAAAAATAGGGGCTGGGGAGATACCTCCATGGCACAAGTGCCTTCCTGGCCAGTGCAAGATTGTGAGTTCGAACCCCAATCCCACAAAAAACATTAAAAATAGAATCTTGGATTTTAGTTTAGTGCAAAGGCCCTGCATTTAATCCTCAGTACCACTACCTCTCTTGCACACACAAATTTCTAGATCAATAACAAGGGAGATATTCTGTTGGAAAGTTATATCTGGTGTGGATAGGGAATAGTGGTGTGACCTGCAAAAGAAAAGGGAATCTATGGATGAGGAGAAAGAAGCAAAGGAAAAGGAAAATATAAGGGCCTCTACATCTTCATGATGAATGTGTTCATTATGTATTGCAAAAACACACTATTTTTAAAAAGAGGAGTCAATCTCTCTGGGCCTAGGCAAAAGGATCATACCTCAAGTGGCCCATAGTAATAGAGAAGTGTACCCACATGGACAAGTCCCTCCCTGCCTTTATCCTTAAAGTAGGGACTTGTGATTCTTAACTGGAAGCAACCTCTCCCAATAGTCATCCCACCAGTTCAACTGTCATGGCTGGGCAGAAATGATGTGTTAGCTAGGTACAGGAAGAGGACAGCAAAGGAAAATCTGACTGTGGATGTGAAAGTACATAACTCTTTTTCCTAAAAAATGCCTAGGAAACGAGCCAGGTGTGGTGCCTGTAACCCCAGCCTATGAAAGGCTGAGACAGGACTGTTGCTGAGTTTGAAGCTATCTTGGGACACATAGGGAGTTCAAGGCCAGCCCACGTTAAAGAAGGAGACTCTATCTCAAAATGAAAGCAAAAAGAAAACAAAAAGAAAAGAAAAAAAAACATGAAACTAAGTATATATAAAATGTCACTATTTCACTTTCTTTTTTTATGCATTTAGGACAGGAGATACATGGTTTAGAGGGTCTCACTTGTACATTGGACTCCTAGTGATTCTCCTGTTTTCAGTCTCCCAAAGTGCTGGGGTTACAGGTGCACACCCAGTCTCAATCACTGTCTCAGTGTGCCCCAGGGGTGGGGCCAGCACAGTACACAGGGGATTGAACCTGGGCTGCTGCATTCTGCCAAAGCAAGCACTTTAGTCCACTGAGCTATCAGACTCGTCCTAACTTTTCTTTTTTTTTTTTGTCTTTTTGAGACAGGGTCTCGCTATGCAGTTGAGGCTGGCCTTGAGCTCACTTTTGTAGCCCAGGCTGGTCTCGAACTCGCACCTATCCTCCTGCCTCCGCCTCCCGAGTGCTGGGATTACAGGCGTGCGCCACCACGCCCGGCCTAACTTTTCTTGATGAATATGGATAATACATACCTTAGGACTCATAATTATGATGGGGAACTCTAAGAAAGGGTTTTCATTGTTTGCAGTGCTGGAGATCAAGCCACAAACTTCAAGCATGCTAGACAATCATTCTACAACTGAGCCATATCCCAAGCCTGTCTGACTCTGAGATATTGTGTCAGACATCCCAAAAGTTTGACCTATGGAGAAGTCAGCTGCTCAGACTTCCAAACATATTTTCCTATACAGTGCTCATATTATCTCTGGAATCCAACTGAATTCATAGTGCAAACAAACTATGTTATTATATATAGAATTACTATGTATTTAATAGTTGTTCGTTAGTAATATAACAAAGCAAACAAATCACAATTATGAGAAAAGATGAGACTGGGGAGACAGCTCAGCTGCTTAAGCACCTGCCTGGCAAGCACAAGGTGTTGTGTTCAATCCCCACGACAAAAGGGAAGAGAAAGAAGAGAGGAGGAGAGGGGAGAAGAGGGGAGAGAGGGGGAGGGGAGAGGAGAGGAGGGGAGGGGAGGGGACGGGAGGAGAGGGGAGGGGAGGGGAGGAGAGGGGAGAGAGAGAAGAAAAGAAGATGAACATGATATCTGACCCAGAAGCGCAAATAGTAGGTAGCAGAATCAGAAAAAGAAGCTAGCAGAGTTTGGTCCTCTTTCTAGTAAGAGAAAGGCCCTTATGATGCTTTGAAACCAAGCCTTTGTTCTGGCATCCTCTTTCGTCCCTCTTTACATTGTTTTCCTCCCCTGTCCTACACTCTCAGTGCCGTGGTCTCCCATAGTACTAGTGGAAGTGACCTTCTGTGCCTGGGTCACCTTCACTTTCTTGCCAGGAATCTGTCCCTGGAGATAGAGGTAACCCTAGCAGCCAGCACACAGAGGTAAATTTGTAGTTTCTTCTGATGTAAGGTGCTGCTAGGCACCTTATTAGGTGCCTTCGTACCCATTGCACAACTTAGAGTCATGGTATCTCTTTTTGGTTTCGATCAGGGACAAGAATGCTATACGGCTAGAGCATTTATCTTAAATAGTAACATTTGTGAGTGTCAGCCTGCCCGCCTACCAGATAAAGCCTTTTATTTGTTCAGTATCTGGCTAAATGACTGCTCAGACTCATGCTGCAATGAGGCTCACTTAACTATATTTGAATTTCATTTCAAAAAAAGTCCTGGCTTCAACTCTTCCTTATCCCCCCAGCCTTCCCCCAAAGCATGTCCAAGTCTGTTAATTCTTTTCCAATTACAATTTCAGAACTATAATGATTCAGCAACCGATGCTCTAAGTCCCAATAGCCCTTCCTCACCGAAGGCCCTGATGCAATGAAGACATATTTTGGCAATGATGACTGCCTTGGTTGCCCCTGGGGTGATTGCATAAGCAGTTCACAGCTTCTTGCAGCTAAGAACACCTGTAAAGATAATGAAGACTGTCATCATTTGTGCAAATATAAATTCAAAAGGAACTCTCTCCTCCTCTGCTTAAATGAGGTTGCTAGGGATTTTTCCTTCATCATCCAGCAAGAATGAGCCTCAGCTGGGACATTATCCACTCGTTCCTTCATTTAATCATGCATATGTCTGAGTGGAATTAGGGTAGGTACTTTAGGAAGAGAGCGTACTGACACAGCCATTAGAGAACTTCAGCTAATTGGAGAAATACATATAATTAAATAAGTCTGAACAGTGTTTCTCCACACTGGTCTCTTTAGAGAGACATGAACATCACCTGTCAGTGGTGATCAGTGGCAAACAAAACCAAGAGCCTGAGATGCAGTCCCTGAATGCAGCAGGATCAGTAGGGAGGCAGTAGGTCTGCAGAAGCGGTATTAAGGACTTGGGATTTGCTCTAAGGACCCCAGGAAGCTCCTGCAGAGGCTCTGGCAGAAGGCGACCTATCAAGACCACAAGGCAGTGAGAGTCATAACAGTTGGAGAGGCTGAAGGAAATGAAATCAGTGTGTTGAAGAAACTTCTAGGCTCTCATGTTCACTGGATTGATTATTAACAGTAGCCAAGAAATGGAAACAACCTCACTGTCCACAGATGGATGAATACATAAACAAATGTTATTAAAGTACACAAGGGAACACTGTTCTGGCATAGAACGGAAGGCAGCCTTGCCATCAGTGACAGCATAGATGGAGCTGGAGACATTATGCTAAAGGAAGTCATCCAGGTACAGAAAAGACATGGTGCAATCTCATTTTTTCTTCAATCAGATTTATATCACATTCATTATGGAGAATTTGTACTTGTATGTGATATAATTTGATTCTTTTTTCCTATTCTCCTACCGCCCCTTCAACCCCACCCAATTGTGATCTCTTTTATATGTGAAACTTACAACAGAATGTAATGTTAGGGATGAAGAAGGTGAGCAAAAGGGGCATGTCTTGGTTAAAAAGTTAATTCTAAGATAAATTCAGAAGATATATTCAACACGGTGATGATAGATAATAGATAATAATACTGTGTTATATACTTCAAGTATGCTTAGTAGGTCTTAAATATTCTTTTCTTTTCTTTTTTTTTTGGTGGAACTGGAGATTGAACTCAGGATCTTGCACTTGCCAGGCTGGCACTTGTGCCCCTGAACTATCTCCCCGGCCCAAATATTCTTGATAGCGTTGATCATGTCACAGTGTGTGCATATATCACAAGATTAGGTAAGCATACCCTTTGAATACTGATTGTTTAGGGGCTGCTAAGGGCAGCAACCAGAGCCTTGCAGGCAAGGAGCATAACTGCTGAGTTACATCTCTAGCCTTGAATATATACAATTTTTGTCAATTATTAAAAGCCTTATTTTCTTAGTCCTTTTCCTTATCACTGAGATGTATTACTCAACATCCACAACTTAAAAGAAAGGAACGTTTATTTTGGCTCATATTTCAGCCCATGATCATCTGGCTCCAAGGACAGCTGAGAAGAAAAACTCACAGCAGGGCAGTGTGGCAGCAGAGAGAGTGAAAGGAGGAGCTGGGGAGGGAACAGATCCTTCAAAGCTATGCCTCTGTGACCGGCCTTCTAGAACAGACTCCTGTCCAACAGGAAGTCAGCTATAAACTTGAGATCCTCCTACCTCAGTATTACAAGTAACTAAGATTGCAAGGTGTGTACCGTCATGTCCAGTTGGACTTTGTCAAATACTTTCATGTATCTATCGAGATGACCATATGGTTTTTGTCCTTGGCTCTGTATGGTATATCACATTTATTAATTTGCATATGTTGCACCATCCCTACATCCTTGGGATGAACTGCACTTAATCATCCCCAGCATCTTACTGAGGATTTTGCATCTATCATCATTAGGGAGCATGGCCTATGGTTCTCTTTTTTTGGATGGGCCCTTGGTTGATTTTCTTTTTCTTTTTTTTTAAATATGTATCTAGTACGGGGTCTCACTATGCAGCTCAGACTCATAACGATTCTCCTGTTTTCAGCAGATACCACCACACCCGGCCTCGGTCACTGGCTCAGAGTGCTCGAGGGTGGGGCCAACGGTGCATATGGTGCCGAGGATTGAACCCTGGTTCCTGCACTTGCCTAAGCATGCCCTTAGTCCGCTGAGCGATTTTTCTGGCTCTTTCACTGCTTTTAGTATTGGGGTAAGGCTTGCTTCCAGGAATGAATTTGAGAGTTGTTTTCCTTTTAATTTCATGAAAAAGTTTGAGAAGCATCAGCAGTAGGTCTTCTCTAAATTTCTTACAGAATTCAGTTGAACATTAAATATACTCTCAATATGGCGAACTATTCATCAGGAGAAAGTTTAAAAGGCTATGAGGGGAAAAAACAAAGATATAAAAGAAGAGGAAGAGATTAGAAGCAAGGCTGTCAGGTAAAGGAAGATTATTCAAATTTCGGGAAATTGGAGAAGAAAACAGAAGAGAATGAGAAAGAAGAAATAAAACCATGAACAGAATAGCAAAAACATAAAAACAATGTCATACATTAAAAAAAATTAAGAACAAACAAGAATAAAACAAATCAAAAACAGGAGAAAAAAAGAAATCTACTTCAAGGTATGTCTGTGTTGTTCCTGGTAGACAAAGTGGTAGACTGAGTTCTGAGCCAGCCACAGATTTACAGTAGGCGGTGGATAATCTCAGCCAGCATTTTAGCTCCACTGAAGCTCAGGCTGGCTTCTGGCTATTTGTTCGGCCTACAACATCATGTGCTTCCTGTGAGCTTGAACTTAGCTCCTAGACATCCTGTTAATCTGAACTCCATTCCAGGTCACTCTGACACTGAGAGCCACGACAGAGCCTGCCCACAGCTGCACGAGCGCTGAGCTCAGGTGGCTTTTCTCTAAGACGCCTACCAGCCAACCACCCTCCCCTTGGGGAATGCCTGAGCCCGAACAACTCAGGGTCCACTGCGGTCTGCTGCATCCATGGCTATGCTCTACTAACACATTTCTCCAAGGAGGCCTCTGGGCTTGCGAGTAGTCACCGAGCATCTGCACTTTAGAGCTTGCCCTCCCACATAGCCAGTGCAAGAGCTCACAGAAAAAGTCCTGCTTGTGGCTTTCTCCTGCTTCCTTGAAGTCCCTTTCTTTGCTCTCTGCATGGAGTTCAGTTCTTGCTTCAGATCCTTGCTGGGTTTCAGGAACCCACTTCCCTCCTTTTCCTCTTTCTCACGTTGTTTTATTCCAGCCTCTGAACACTGACACCCCACACGGTGGATTCTATGGGTGCACGGAGCTTTAGGTCCACACGCCTCCTCCTCGCAATTGTTCAGTGTGCTCCTGGGGCTCCAGGAGCACAGAACCCATGCTGTGGCCTGCTGCCAGGTGGCCTTAATCTATTTTATAAAGTAACCTTGGCAAGAAGTGCCTTTTGATCTCTAACTCTCCATCCCATGCATTAAATGTGGCAATTTATTTCACCACAAACACATACCACTTAAAATTTAAAAATGAAGCTAAAATCTTATGATTATTGTTGATCTAAGATACCCAAAAGCCTGACTGAGGTTTAACGGAGTGACATGCTGGGGACTTTAAGATACTGCTTCTTGATTTTAGTGCAGTCAGATTTCTTTTAAAGTCAAATTCCTGAAAGTTTTTCCAAATCGACTCTGTCACAGCAGGCCCTGCTCTGTACTGGGAGCTTACCTGGTGTCAGTGCACCAGAAGCTATGAGTGACATGGGTCTGTTCTTCATTATGATAATCTCATCTGAAAGACAATGAAGATGCAATTGCTAATTCCTACTTTTTAGAATCTTTGTGTTTGCCACATACTTATTGCAAACCTCAGGACAAGAAAGATAAACACAGATATCCAGCGGAGTGAGTAGTGATTTCAGATTAAACCAAGAAGCCAGGCATGGTGGCTCATGCCCGTAATCCCAGCACTTGGAAGGCTGAGGCAGGAGGATTGGTGTGAGTCTGTGACCAGCCTGGGCTACAAAAGTGAGCTCAAGGCCAACCTGAACTGCATAGTGAGACGCTGTCTCAAAAAAGGCAAAAATAAATAAATAAATAAATAAATAAATAAAAAACCAAGAACAATATTTTCTTAAGTTTTCCTTGATGTTCTTTTCCCTTTGTACTTAGAAACATTTTATTTTTTTTTTTTTTACAAGCTGCTGATTAAAGCTACTTAATAAATGGAATCATAAGGTGCTTCTTTTGTGCATGTATGTCTGGAATACCCCACCCTGGGGGTGGACCTGGAGTGGCATGTGGTGCTGGGGATGGAACCGCTGTCTCTGCACTTGCCTAAGCTTGCCTAAGCAGGTGCTTTAGACTGCTGAGTTATCTCACCAGCCCCAAGGTTTTTCTTTTGACTGAGGATCTCTGTCCAAAGATTTACAGAGACACTAGTGTGCCATAACTAGGAAAGGGAAGCTAATCTTATCTGTAGGTGATCAGTCTGGAAAGACTCTCTCCCCTATCGGCCCCCCCGATGTGAAGCACTACTTGGTCAATTGCAGAGAAGGGGAAGGGGAGGGCTGAGACTTGAGTTCTATGAACATCTGCTCACCAGAATTCCAGCAATACTTGGAGATGATAAAACTATACACCTGAAGTTCCAAATTCCCAGGTCACCCTCCACGTTCTACATTTGACTCCACTGTTGTGCAATCTGGAGTTGGAACTCTTTCATGTTGAAGCAGGAGGAACACAGAACATAGGTCATGTGGCCGGCTTGACAGCACACGCTCCAGGTACTGCAATCATGTGGCTCCTCCCAGGTCCCTCACTATTCTGGGAGGCCAGGAAGCCCTCAATTCTGAGCACATTCTGCGATTTCTAGTCTCACATGATGTTAACTGCCTAGCTCTGTCTGCTGACAGAAGGAGTGTCAGACTCCCATGGTTATGGCAACTATGAGAACAACCAAGGATACCACTTCCCTGCGGAAAGTGCTTCCACAATGCCCTACCCAGCAGCACCGATCAGCCTTGTCCTGCAAGTGACTCCTTACAACTATGGGCTTCAGGTACAGAAAGAAATGGATAGATGGCTTGAGGCAGAGATAAGCAGGTCGACATACTACAGCAGACCTTCCCATTCTTACTCTGAGATTGGGTTTTCCACAATTTGTGTCTGTGGTCATACTAGTCACAAAAATGATACACATTTAATTCTCTTTTCCATATATATATATATTTGTTCCCATGGAATTTGGCAGCTTTGGCTTACAATTTTTAAGGGTTTTTTTGTGTGTGTTTGTTTGTTTTTGTTTGTTTGTTTGTTTTCTGGTTCAGGCTTCCTTATGGGTGGGTGTGGAGATCAAACCATCCCCTGGGCCTGATTGGGAATGCCCACACAGGTGCTTCAACTGCTGAGCTAACGCAAAAGTTTAGCTTATAATTTTTGTTTGTTTGTTTTTAATATATTTAGTACAGAGTTTATAGAGCCTCACTACATAGAAAAGACTCATAGCGATCTTCCTGTTTTCAACCTCCCAAGCCCTGGGATTACAGGTGCACACCACCATGCCCCGTCTCAGTTGCCACCTCAGGGCAGCCTGCGGGTGGGATCAGCACGGCATGCTGGGGATCGAACCTTGGTCCCTACACTTGCCTCAGCAGGTGTTTTAGTCTGCTGCACTATCCGCCAGCCCATGTTTGTTTTCTTACTAAGATAAGAACTTGGATTTTATTTTTCACTGAAAGCTGCTCTGGCATATCTGAATTTCCAGCCACAATGCTCTTGTGCTTTGGGGCCATTGTGAAATAAAACAGGCTTGCTGCTTATTGCTACAGATATGATATACAAGAGCGGGTCTGAAAACCAAGACTGCTACTAAGACGCTGTGAGAGAAAGAGATTACACTATTACTGCAGCACACTGTTATGATCCTTTTATGTCATTATTAGTTCTTGTTAATATAATTATAGCTTTTAATTTATAAATTAACTTTACCATAGTTGCATATGGCTAGGAAAAAACACAAGAAGTATTGGATTTGAAGCTAGCCACAGTTTTAGGCCTTCCCCAGAGCCCCTGCAACATATTTCTGCAGAGAAGGGTAAGGCTGCTGTACTCTCTAATATCACACTTCTCAGATGCAAACATCTGAAGGAAATTCCTGAAGTTACACAGCAGAAAATGACAGAGTTGGCACTCACACCAGGCTACTGCTCTCAGTGTAACCCGCCAGCTCCCACCTGAGGCTACAGGCTAAAAAAGGGGCAATTTTCCTCCAAGTTCCAGGCTTGTCTTGGTAAGTCACACAGGCTTTACATTCTTTTCACAAGTTTTATCTTTCTTTTTTTTTTTTTTTTTCTTGTTTCAGAACCTTTATTTGTTTATTCACTCATTTTTATGGCTGGCTCAGCCTGCCCCGAGGGCAGGGCTGGTGCAGCATGTGGTGCCTGGGATCGAACCGCGGTCCCTGAAGCTGCCCAAGCTTTCCCAAGCAGGCGCTTTAGACCACTGAGCCATCCTGCCAGGCCCCACAAGTTTTATCTTTATGAAAGCCAAAAACAATGATTTTTTTTTTTATCATACCCCTTAGGGATGGCACAAAGGAGGAAGAAGAGGAAGAAAAAGAGAAGGAAGGTGGTGGAGGCAGAGAGGAAAACAAATGTTGGGGAAGATGTGGAACAACTGGAACCCTTGTACACTGTTGGAATGCAAATGGTGTGGCAGCTAGGAAAACAGCACGGCATGTCCTCAAAAAATTAAACAGAATGACTATTTGCACTAGCAGTGCCATTGCTAGATGTGTACCCAAAAGAAATGGAAGTAGAGACTGGAACAGATACTTGGACACCCTTCCTCGCAGCAGTATTATTCCCAACATCTAAAAGATGGAAATAACCCAAGGGAATGTCAGTATACAAACGGATAAACACAATGTGAACACATGCCAATAAATTGCGTGCATATAATAGAATGCTATTCAACCTTTAAAAAGTAAGGAAATTGTTACATGCCACAGTAAGGATGAGCCTTGAGGACATTATGTTGGGTGAAATAAACCAGCTACACAACAAAAGCTCTTCTGTGATTCCACTTACAGGAGCTATCTAGGATAGTTAAAGTAATAGGAAAAGAAAATAGCATAGTGGCTGTTAAACCCCATAGGAAATGGAACAATTGGGCAGATGTCATTTAACAGGTATAGATATTTGTTTGATAATGGAAGAGTTCTTAGAGATGAAGGTGATGGTTACGGAACAATGTGAATATTATGCACCAAATTCCGATGAGCTACATGTACAAAAATCATTAACATGGCATATTTTGTGGCATGTTACCCCGCTGAAAAAGTTATAGCAAAAGCACATAAAAATAATGATTGTAGAGTCTACAGTTGTGGTCTACTCCTGTAATCTTAGCATTTGGGGAGGTTGAGGCAGGAAGATCATAAATTTAAGTTGAAACTGTGTAACTTGGCAAAACCTTATCCCAAAGAGGGGAGGTCCTGGGAATATGGCTCAAGGGTTAAGGCTGTGAGTTCAATCCCCAGTACTGTGAAACAAAATTTTTGTTATTTTAAATTACTTAAAATTTTTTCAAAACAAGAAGGCCAATGATTATTCCTAACTGTCAAATAACTCTGAACACAATGTTTAATTAGATTTTGCACTTAAGTGGGGAAGGTTAATAAATAGATCTCGGAGAGCACCCTGGGCAGTGTCTGATGTGCCCAGCGGTGGCTGTTATAATGCACAAGGCTCTGGAATCTGCCTCCTGCCTTATCTCCTGTCAGCATCCCTGGGCAGCTCCAATTTGCCCATAAGCTTCAGTACTCAGCTATCGGTTTCAGAAAGTGGCATCTTCCCATGGCTTCCTGACACACAGCTCTTACATTAAACTATACTGACAGCTCATGGAACACATGCCTCACGGTACAAATAAAGTTAACCTTCTGCATGACTGACGGAACTGCAACTAGACAGAGTCCTTATACTAGGATTTGTCTTGGTCACCCCTAGTCACCAATCACAGAGACTCGCACCTAATAGCAGCTCAGTAAATGTTTGGTAGAGCTCTCTGCTCCTCTTTGTAAACCTTAGGTTTAGATGCCTACAATGTCAACTTTGTGAGAGAAGCTATGAAAATTCTTCCTGCTGCTCAGGGTGCACCTCAGCGGTGAATCACTTGCCTAACATCCACGAGGCCCTAGTTTCCATGTCCAGCAGTGGATAAACAAAGCAAACAAAAAACACTTTTCATAAATTATCTGTAGTTCATAAATATATTTTTCAAAAATAAGTTTCCAACTTCTACATACTAGCAGAGAGAAAGACAGACAGAGAGAGATAGATAAACTAAGAATTGAGGTATCCATGAAATACATCACCCACATTTTGCCTTTAGGTATCAGCCACAAAAGATCACAAGGTCCATGTTACTGAGGTCACACCCTTGATACACACAGGCCACTGCCCAGCTAGACACAGCAGAGAGATGACACTTGCCAAGTCCTCAATAGCAAAGTTTAAGAAAACAATGTGAAGGGTTATGAGCCTTCTGTTCCTTTGTCTGACTCAGAACTTGATCAGCTGCCAGTCACTAAACACTTTATGAAATGTGGCTAGCACATCACAGTCTTATTTGGAGTTAAGTGAAGATATATATATATATATAAAGTTAGGCTGAAAAAAAAAAAAAGTTAGGCTGGCAAGATGGCTCAGGAGTCTAAAGCGCCTGCTTAGGAAAGCTTAGGTAACCTCAGGGGCAGTCAGGGACAGTGGCTTGATCTCAGGCCAGCAACACATGCTGGGCCAGCCCCACCCCCAGGGCAGGCTGAGCTGGCCATAGTACAAAAAAAAAAAAAAAAAAAAAAGTTGTAGTGCTCTATTACCAGCATGAGTGCCTTGTTGTTAAATTATTTCATGCTCTCTACAGAAAGGTCAGTTCTGGGCCAACAGGATAGTTCAACAGACTAAGCAACTGCTTAGGCAAGCTCAGAGACCAGGGTACCATCCCCGCACTCATGCCACACGGGCCTTGCCTCTGGGTTTGCTGAGCCAGCCATGGAGATGGGGCATAGTGGCGCATGCTTGGAATCCCAGAGCTGGGGAGGGTGAAAAAAGGAGGATCACTATGAGTTTGAGCCGTGCAGTAAGACACTGTACCAAATATCTGGGTCACTTCTATTTTAGGGGAAGTGACATTAAGAAAGAGGCGACTCTAAGTTCAATTCCAAGTTCAACATTAGAAAACCTGATACTAAAACTCCCACTTATAAGGCTAGGAGCTACTTATCAGTCCAAATCTTCTCTTTTCTTTTCTTTTGGAACTTTATGTTACAGCCAGCTCAGTCCACCCTGGGGGTGCAGCTGGCACAGCACATGGGGCTGGGTATCCAGTCATGGTCCTTGCATGCTTGCCTAAGGTTTCCTAAGCAGGTTCTTTAGACCACTGAGCTATCTCACCAGCCTGAATGTTTCAACTTTATACCATTTTCATTTCACAAAATTGATGGCGTGCACCACATTCTTCTAGTCTCTTGGGAGTAATCTGCTGTATCTGCTTATTAGAAATTTCTTATTTCACATAATAAGAAAACAACACCGGGGATAGTTCAGTAGAATAAGAGCTGCCTGGCAAGTGCAAGTGCCTGAGTTCAATCCCCAGTCTTACAAATTAAAAAAAAAAAAAAAAAAAAAAAAAAAAAAAAAAAAAAAAAAAAAAACCAAAAAAACCCCCACAAAGAACAGAAGAAGAACCCTGCCTGAATGAGACAATTCACATTTTTTTAAACTTCTGGCTTCAAAATAACGGATCTATTTATTATCTATTATTCAGCAAGGTTCCATCTTCCTCCTGCCTTCTGCTTTTAAACCTCAATTTTAGTTTTCTTTCCAAATTTACCCATACAAAGCAAAGTCACAAGATTGCTCTAATTTTATACCTTAAAGTACAAGTGAAGGTAAAAAATCCAAAACAAACCAAAAACAGGAATGGAGGTCTCTGACCAGTGTGGTACTGGGCCCCTCACTTGCTGGTGTGGCCCAGCAAACTCCAGCTTGACCCCAGCCAAGGCTTAAGAATGTGGCATTCACAGGGCTGAGGAGAGAGCTCTTTGGCACAAGTGCCTGACTGGTAAGTGTAAGATCATGAGTTTGAACCCCAGTCCCACAAAAATAAACAAATAAATAAATAAATAGAAAAAAAGAATGTGGCATTCGGGCTGTCGAGGTGGCTCAGTGGTCCAAAAAGTGCCTGCTTAGGCAAGCTTAGGCAAGCACTCAGGGACTGCAGTTCAATCCTGGGTACCACATGCCACACTGGCCCTGCCCCCTGGGTAGGCTGAGCCAGCCCCTCTACACACACAGAATGTGGCATGCACTGTAGGCCCTAATGCCCTTTAGGATAGGGCAAAAGCATCCCCTGCTTCTGGGCAGCCTAGGAGAGTGATTTAGCAATTCCACAAACAGAAAAGGGCTTTGGTACTCTGGAAGAGCAAAACTCTTCCCTGGAATGAGATGATTTATGTTCTTCTGAACCTGAGTCCAGAAAATTAAAAAACATAAACTCATAAACACACAACAAAAAAGAACTATGCATCCTAGAAGGCAAGCAGCAGTCAATGGTGAAGTTACTTATTCCACATATGTAGTAACTACTGCTACAGCATGGATGAACTACAGAAGCCTGTCTTAATAACAAAGTAACGTCATGAAGATATATGCTGCAGGATTCTGTCAACATATTGTGATGTCCAGAAAGGGCAGGTCCATAGATGCAGGGAACTGATGGGGCCCCTGTGGGGCCAAGGGAGGAAATAGGAAGTGATTAAATAGGCACCATGTTTTGAGAGGAATGATGAAAAAGTTCTAAAGTTAGAGCGCAGGCATGACTGCACAGCTCTGCAAATGTACTAAAAATCACTGAATTGAATACTTAGAATGACTAAAGTTTGTTAGGTAAATGATATCAGTAAATCTGTTAAAAATTAAAGACTAACTCTTAATCATAATTAACAGTCTAATAATTATGAAGAGAATTTAGACAATAAGTCAATGTAAGTCAAAGCAAAGCACAATTTTAAGCACATGAGTAATGGATTTCAGTCAGGATTTGAATCTGAATGCTGTGATCCTAGTTTTAAGATTAGTCACCATGGATTCTTTCTTTCTGATAAGATACTATTAATGGCAGTACCATATTATTAGTATAAATATTGACAGTTATGGTTTTAATGATAGGTTAAAAATTATGTGTGGCTAATAATGGAAACAACTTGAGGTAAAACAATTCATTTGAAAGAGATAAGATAATGTGAACGGCCAACATGGTCTGACATCATCATAAGCCTACGGGGAATGCCAGTGTACTGTAGTCTTTCCTGTCTCTCCCGGAAGCCCACACACTGTCAGCTACTCCAAAGTAGTATATTCAGTTACAAGGACCACACCCTAAAGGGAATGCAATTGTTCATCAGTTTGGACAATGCTTTTGCCCCATGACCTTCCACCATCTGTAGCACCCTGAGACATTCAGCTTCAAAAACCTAATTTTAGGGAAAGATTATGATTTTTTCCTTTGGAAGAAAGATTAGAAATCTACTCGGGTTCACACTCTTTGCTGGCGTCAGTATGTAGAGACTGCGTTTTTGGCAAAGAATCAATGGTGTTTTCAAACAGAAAGTTTCATCTAGCAAGGTTGAAGCTTTCTACCCTTGGGAGGGCTCCATGGGTCGAGTCACAACTTCCAATAAGAAGGGGCTGGATCCAGACCTCTTTAGTTTTTTTTTACTGTAAGATTTTATAGTTCTAAGAGTTTATAGTACACATCCTAAAAATATAATCCTTATGTAAACTGTAGAAAAAGTCCTGTGTGGCTCTTAGGAGCAGGCAGGCTGCCGTCCTAGATGCCTTCTTGCTATCATTTGACAACACGCTGCTTCTGGTACTCACCTAAATGAACCTTAAAGCTAATTAGTTTCTATGTTCTAATGACAACAGTTATGCAGAAGTAGGACAAGAAAAAGAGAACAGAAAGAAAGAGAGACCATAAATCAAAATCCATCTTCTTGCTTGACCAGTAGCCAGTTTTAAATATCAGTCAATAAAATTAGCAAACTATTACGAATAGTCACCAAATGAAAAAGAAGACCAATGAATGTTTCTATAGTAATCTCAAGTAAAATTTAACAATGCCTTGTGGAAGATGGAAGATTCTCAAGTATTACGTTACAGATTTAAGAACAAAGTGTTGCAGAGATGTCTAGACACTTTCCCCTCTTTTCTGGGACATCAAATACAAAGCCTTTATTTATTTATTTGTTTGTTTGTTTGCAGGACAAGGGATTGAACTCAGGATCTCCCTAGCCCAAAGCCATTTGTATTTGAAGTAAGCTCAGTGCTTTACTATAAATTGACTTCTTCCTATGAACCTATACTTGCATGGGAATGGGGGGGAAGCTATAAAGATCTGAAATTTATTCCAGTGAGTTTAGACAGAAATGGGGCAACAGGAAAGGAAGCGTGAGGTAAATACTTGGAAGAACAATAGCCATTTCTTATTTCTTGTGATGTTGGCAATCAAACTCAGGGCCTTGTGCACTAGACAAGCACTCTGCTATCCCTGTATCCATGTATCTACAGTGTGTAGCTTTCTTTTATTTTAATGTATTTAGGACAGGGTCACTACTTACAGTTTCAGTTTACAGTTTACAGTTTCACAAGTTCTGAGATTACAGGTGCGCACCACCATGCTCAGTCTCAATTGCCTGCTCAGCACATGCCCGGAGCTTGGACTACAACATGTATCTAAAACACACCACTCTCCTCCTCTCCTGCATTTGTACATATAAAAAAATGTATGCTCAATTCCTTATGTAAGATAGTATTTGCATAGGTCATATTCACATCATTTCTAGACCACGGAGAATATCTGATACAATGGAAAGGCTAAAACACTAGTTGCGATACTGCATTTTTGAAGAAATAATGACAAGAAAAGAAGCCTGAACACATGCACTACTGATACAACTTTTTCCAGAACATTTTCCACTTCCAGTTAGTTGAATCCAAAGACCTGAAACACATGAATAGGGAGGGTTGACTGCACATGAATTGGAAGAGTTCAACCTAGGAGAAAAATCTGTTTCCAACAGACCCCAAGAAACCTGAGGAATACACCCTAGTAATTTTGGTGGTGTTAATGTTCCCACTCTAATCCTAATATGTGTTTTCAAAATTAGCCAGAAAATGGAAATAATGCAAAGGATGGCCAGCTGTTCTTTCAAAATCATGGCAAAACTGGTCTACCTGCTCTACTTAAAGACAATCTCTGTGCCAGGTGGTCATGCACTGTTCAGGCTTGCCATTTATCACTGATTGGGTAAGTTACACTATTTTTTCCTTTTGTCCAGTAGAAATCACCTCACTTTTACCTCTCAGAGAAGAGCACTATAAAGGTTATGGCAGAACACCGTAAATGTTCTGTAAGCAGAACATTAAGCAATTTTGCCTCTAACTTAGCAAACCTTTCACCATGTTCTTCCCAATAGAATATGTGAATCTACTCAATGATTTGTGAGCCAGCTACAGTGTTCTGCAGATTCCCTCATTGGGAAACTAAATAAATCTTTGACACATATATATGACACAGTACAGTTGTAGGAAAGCCATGGAGTTTGCTGTGTTACGTTTTGTTGTTGTAACTCCTATTTCTGGGCCCACCCAAGAGTTTTACAACTTTACAGGTGATACTGAAGCTGGTATTAGCCTTTGAGAACTTTGGATCTAGGACTGGTTAGTTCTGGCTCTACATCCGGATCTCTTAGCGAGCTTCTAAAAAAATTCTAGGGCCCAGATTTACTCTGGCACCAAGACTTTTAAATTTTGTGTCTCGCTACAGAGTCTCACTACACACCCCATCCTGGCTGATTTCTAACTGTCAATTCTCTTGCTTCAGGAAGCCCACTGCTGATATTTTCTTATTTTTTTTAAATTGTTCTTTTTTTAAATTTTTTTTCAATTTTTTTATTGTTTAAATTTAAGAATGGTTATATTACATATTTTCATCATCAGATCAGTTTAGATTAATACATATAGGTATATAAGATTGATCAAACAATTAAACATTAACCTTTCTAAATCCACATTGCTTTTTTTTTTTTT
>PVJA010013957.1:0-48377 GCA_004027025.1 Myocastor coypus | reverse complement strand
TCTTACTGTGAAGTTCAGGCTGGCCTTGAGCTTACTTTTGTAGCCCAGGCTGGTCTCAAACTCGTACTGATCCTCCTGCCTCAGCCTCCCAAGTGCTGGGATTTCAGGAGTAGGCCACCACACCTGGCTGAACAATCAATTTAAATGTCTGAGATTCTGAAGTTCCCTGGGGTTTGTGGGCTGGAATAGGCCCTTGAAGTTCCAACCCATATTTATAAATCACCCAGGAGGCACTTCAGAATGCTTCTCCTGAAGAATCAGTTTGACTGAGTAGGGCTCTGGCACAAGTGTGGTCAACAGACAAGGAGCGGAGCCGTCACCCTCTGTAATGAGGACTGGGTGACCCAGGGGAGGGGGGTGAGAGCTCCTAAGCCATTTCAGGAAAGTTGGATGTTTTTGAGCAAGTCAAAGGAAATTTGTGTGTGTGCAGGATCTCACTACACAGCTCAGACTCATAATGATCCTCCTGTTTTCAGCCTCCCCAGCACCAGGATTATAGGTGTGCACCACGGGGCAGGCCCAGTTTGGCATACGATACCGGGAGAGGCAATATTTTAAAAAGTTATTCTGACCTTTGTACCTTTAGTGTGATTTAGATGTGCAGGACAGGTTAAAGAGGAAAAAAAACAGGATGCCTCGGTTACTCTTCTCTCATTGCTGGGACAAACACCAGACATGCAAAATGAAGGAAGGAAAGGTTTATTTAGCTCACAGTTACTGGAGGTTTCAGTCCATACTGGCCTGGCTCCAAGGCAAAGTGGCACATGGCAGAGGGGGCAACGTTTCATGGCAGTGGCAAAGAGCACAGGGCAATCCAGAGAAGTAGCAGCAACAACGACAACAGAAAACAAGTCTGTTTCTCTTGTCTCTCTCATGTTACGTTCAGGCTCTCTGCCCTAGGCTGGGTGGAGCACTCACACCCGTAATCCCAGTCTTGGATGATGAATGAATCACAAACTCTAGGAGTTAGTCTGTCCTACTACTTATGTGAGGCTTTCAGGGAACAACTAGACAAAAACCATAACACAGGAAGCTGGAAAAGAATGGAAACCACAGAGATCTTAGGTAAGAACAGACTTTAGGAATAGAGAAGATTCAATGAAGCCATGATTTTTTTGTTGTTGTTTTGTTTTGGGAATGTTTGTTCATACTTTTTGAGACAGAGACTTACTATGTAGTTCAATCTGACTTTAAACTCACTATGTGTCCCAGGCTAGCCTCAAATTTGTGGTAGTCCTCCTGCCTTGGCCTTCAGAATTTGGGGATGAATCATGTGCTGGCACACCAACTTAGGATAAATACTTTGAAATATGTTCTTTTCACCTAAAATATTTTCATTTCAATAAGTCCTTTCTTTTTTCTCCCAACATTTGGTAGGCTGAAGCAGGAGAATCTTTGCAAGTTTGAGACCAGCCTGAGCTACAAAGTGAGCTCAAGGCCAGCATGAACTACATAGTGAGAGCCTGTCTTAAAGACAAAAAAAAAGTATTGAGAATCAAGAGTTGCTGTATCACTTAAAAAAGTCAAAACCAGATATTATATGTATCCTGTAGCTATGAAAAATAAAAACAAATACCTCCTACAAAGGAGTCTGACCACAGTTGAAAAGGTAAACTTAACTCTAACCAAGCCTTAATTTCCAATTAACAAGAAATACAGAGGACAGAGATTGTGGTCAGCTGCATCACAGAGCACTAAGCACCAAAATCCATGCTGAGAGCTGCATGTGATATTGCAACCTATGATCCCAGCATTGACACCGCCGGTTGAGACTGAAGGATCATAGCAAGTTCAAGACCCTGGACTACATAGCAAGACCCTGTCTCAAACAAAACAAAACCCGGAATAAAAAAATTAGAGCCAGGCATGGTGGTACACGCTTGTAATCCCAGCATTTAGGAGGCTGAGGCAGGAGGATCGGTGCAGTTCGAGACCAGCCTGGGCTACAAAAGTGAGCTCAAGGCCAGCCTGAATTGCATAGCGAGACCCTGACTCAAAAAAAAAAAAGACACAAAAAAGGAAAACTATTACAAAAACAGCTCAGTTAATTCAATGAAGTAATTACAAGAAGAAAAAAGATGGATAGAAAAGTCAAAAGACATTATCAATCACAGTATATAGAACTGATTGGATTCAGATTTGCACAAAATATTTTTGAAAGATAAAAGACAAGTTGAAAACTTAAACATTAACCTATCACCTAATGAATTAAGGAATTATTAATGGTTTTAGATGCAATTTATCTTTTATAAATACATAAAAAGGATTTATGGATGAAATGACAGTACTTGGGATTTCCTTCCAAATATGGAACAATTGAGTTATTAATTGCTCAAGCTGGATAATGGATATCATAGCTTCCTTGTAAATGTTCAAATTTCTTAATTACCAAGAATTTAAAACTGCAAAGAGCTGGCAAGACAGCTCAGCAGACTAAGTACCTGCTTAGGCAACCACAGGGATTGGGGTTCAATTTCCAGCACACATGCCATGCCAGTCCTGCCACCAGGCTGAGCTGGTCTGAAACCAGATGCAATGGTGCATGCCTGTAATCCTACTGCTGGGGAGGTTGAAAACAGGAGAATCACTACAAGTCTGAGCTGCATAGTGAGACACTATACCAAATATTTTTTTTTTAAAAAATCTAAAACTACGATTTTAAAAGCTGCTAATCAACATTCCTGGAGAAGTATCTCAAGAGGTTTTTATTTAGATATTTTTGTTTTGTATTTTATATTTATATATAAAAAGGGAATTTTGTTAGCTGTTGCTAAGTTACCCCACAAAATATTTTGCAGTAAATTCTTCTAACATATAAAATACCTATTACCTTAACCCTACCCAGTGCTGAGGGGTTTGTTTATTTGTTTTGCTTTGTTTTGTTTTTGTCTTTTTGAGACAGGGTCTCACCATGCAGTTCAGGCTGGCCTCGAGCTAACTTTTGTCGCCCAAACTGGTACCAATCCTCCTGCCTCAGCCTCCCGGGTGCGGGGATTACAGACCTGCACCACCACACCCAGCTCTAGCTTTGAGTATTAATAAACTCCTTTCCAGTTTTTTTGATGCAGAATCTTGTTGTGTAGCCCATGTTGGCCTTGATTCATGCCAAGACCCCAGCCTCAGCATCTTATGTGCTCGAATCATAGGCGTGTGCCAACGTGCCCAGCAACCAACTTTTAGATTTGGCCAATGTATTGTTTGATTCTGACTCTCACTGCCTCTCAGAATCTAATGTTATTCCTCATAGCAAACAGTTGGATGCTGTGCAATCTCAGCATGTTTCTTCCCGTCAAGCTGTGGGTTCTCTTTAGCCCTTCAGAGCCCCTGCTTGACTCTGGCACCGGGAACTCAAGGAGAAGCCTCAAGCTCAGAATCAAATTTTCTGCGTCAAAAATTGAGTTGTGTATCTCTTTCATTGCCATTTGCCCTTCCTCAGTTACCACTTGGATTTTATCTCAAATGCTAAAAGCTATTTGTGCTTCTCCTCCAACATGAGGGAAGGGAAAACAGGCAGGCCCCTCAGCCAGGTTCTCACAATGACAATTTAGCTCTGTGGTCACTGCCTTCCAGCTTCTGATCCTCAAAAATGTAGACTCAGAAATTTCTTTGATCTTTAAATTATTGAGTCCAGCATAGTTGAACACACCTGTAATCCCAGGACTCGGGAGACTGAGGCAGGAGGATCACTACAAGTTTGAGTCTAGCTTGGCTGACAAAAAAAGCAGAAGCAATTACCTTATAATAATTATTACTGTTGGGCCAGAGAGATAGCTGAGTGGTCTAAAGTGAGTACATAGGTGTTATGGTTTATGTCTAGTTTTTCCCCCAAAGCCTCATGTAGTCATTGGGCGGGGACTTTTAGGGTTTGAGACTTAACTCATGAGTCACTGGGATTATGTGTTTTAGTACTAATCTAGAGTTTGAGACTTGATCCATGATCCCTGGGATTATATGTTTCAAGTACTTCTGGGATTATGGGTGTAGCCTAAGGCTGATAGGCTGAGGTGGAAAGCCTGAATGTAATACAAAGAGAGACAGAGAGATAGACTTAGGCTGTTGCTCTCTGCTTCCCTGATTGGTCGGTTGCCTCTGTCACTATATTGTTGTTCTGCCACCATGTCCTGTTCCACTCAGTCTTGGGCCAGCCACCGAATATGGACTGAAACCTCCACAAACTGTGAGCTAAAGAAACCTTTCCTTCCTTCATTTTGGGTATCAGGTATTTGACCCAGCAATGAGTAACAAGTAACTAAGACAATAGGCAAACTTAGGCGAAAGCACAGGGACTGCAGTTCTATCCCCAGCACCACATGCCATGCCAGCCCCACCCCCCAAGGCAGGCTGAGCCAGCCACAAGATAATAATAATTATAATTATAATTATTATTATTAACCCAAAAGAAGCAAATGCTGAAGATGTTTGAGCAGGAGAAAGAAATGTTGTCTTAGTTACTTTCATTGCTGGGACAAATATCCAACACCCAAAATGAAAGAAGGAAAGATTTATTCAGCTCACCATTTGTGGAGGTTTCAGTCCATATTCAGCTGGCCCAAGGCTGAGTGGAACAAGACAGAGAGCATCCAGTTCATGGTGGCATAACAGCAACAAAATGATGACAGAGGCAGCCAACCAACCAGGGCAGCAGAGCAACAAGGTGAGTCTGTCTCTGTCTCTCTTTATATTACATCAGACTCTCTGCCTTAGCCTATCCGCCTCAGACCACACCTATAAATCCCAGCAGTACTCAGGCCCATAATCTCATCAGCACTAAAACACATAATCCCAGTGGATTATGAGTCAAGTCTCAAACTGGAAGTCCCTGCCTCATGATTACATGAGGCTGTAGGGGGACAACTAGACATAAACCATAACAAATGTTTAAAGAGATTGTTCAGGAGATTAATCTCACTGTCATTGCTTACTTTCCCTCCAGAGTTAAAATACCAAATTTTGTCACCATTTCCTCACTCTTCGCTTATAATTTTCTTCCTAGTGACCATCATGCCCAGGAAGAACCCCAAGTCAACAAGGCTTTCTCACACCAATAAAAAGATACTAGTTGGCAACTACCATATGCACTGGGGACAAATGAAATAGAACTATGCCGTGGCCTGGGAAAGAAAAATAAAGACACCCAACCCCTCTCTCAAACTCAGTCACCATTACCGGATTTATATCCAGAGTGTAATCTGAAGAGAATAAAACAAGCGACTTCTTTTTCAAGTATTTCCCCCAAAAAATCCAAAGAAGGATCCAGGTTTTCCAAGTACTATTCTATTTCAAGTCCTTTCACTAAACTGAGCTTGTTCTCTGAAGTGTTATGAAGAAATCCTCTGTGCCTCAATTTTCTTTACTGGAGCCAGTGGTACCTATTCTATGATCATTAAATGAGTCAATATGTTTAAAGGACTTTGAATACTACTCCACTCATTATAAGGTTCTGTAACTGCTAGCTAGACTTTATGAAGGACTATTTCTCCCATATTATTTGTAATAATTCTTAATTGTGATCCTAAATTTCTCAATCACTAAGCATTAGTGGCTTTGTAACAGGCTACACCAGCCATAGAGCACCTCTGAGGTAGAGCTTGGCTGCTAACATAAATATTTCCCTCAAGGTCAGAGCCACACAACTTTTCTACAAACCAGACTGTAGTATCTACCAATTTCATTTAGTGAGAAAATAAATTACAATTTTAAAAAATCAGCTAAACTTTTAAATTAATTAGTTAGCTTTACTAACAACTAGGCCAGGTGTGGTAGCACATGCTTGTAATTTCAGCATTTAGGAAGCTGAGACAGGAGGATGACCATGAATTCAAGGCCAGTCTGGACTGCATAGCAGAACCCTGTCCCAAAGGGAGAGAGGGGATATACACATTTGAAAATATAAATATAAGACACACATGACAGTCTGTTAGTAAAATCTGGAGCTCACAAAACCACTGCAATTAATTCTAGAAGACCTTCCCCAAAGCAGAGCTGAGTAACTGATCAGATCACATTGCCTTCATCAGCAAAATCAAAGCTAGGACAGAAAGATTTGATATTCTGTAATTCTACAGGATGAAACTAATCTTTACACAGAAAGATACAAAGGGCTAGTTCTAGTTGTGTAACCAGCTTATCTTCTCATGTAAGAGCCAACTGTTAACTCTGTGGTCCTACTTATTTCAAAACTTATGAAAAGCCAGGGAGGGGGTGAACGTGCATTAAAAGCTCATCTCAGTAAAGAAAATGGGAAGGCGGTACTCATTAGAAAGACTCTTTCCAATAACAACGCTCTAAATTCAATGAAAATCTAAATTACATTGCACAAGCAAGTGCAAAGGGAGGACTATGGTATTACTACTCTTCCACGAAGACAGCATCAACATGGCCCCTCTCCAGCTACTGAACTGAGATGGCTGAGGACAGACTGGGAGCAGAAGCTCCAAAAACATTACATTGTTATCATGTCTTTCCTTGTATCTGATAGAAACGAGCAGAGCCCATCCACTCATGGCAACAACTGAGGAAGGGATATGATTAAAAAAAAAATTAATTGTGTAAATTTTATGAGATGAGTGTTCACCGTGTGCCAGGGACTGAAGACAAAGCACAAAACCTATTTAAGGCTTAGGGTGAAAGATCATTAACTACAGAGCAAATGAACCTATTTCCGACAGCTGTTAGTGGAAAGGCAAAAAGGGGCAGAGAAGTACGAATACTGGAATGGATGCCTTAGGAACGTCTCCCCCAGGAGAGGGGTGCCAGGATACCAGGATCGAAATGGCCAGGGCCTTGAGAGAACCTGAGGCCGCAGCGCTCCAAGGAGCATTAAATACAAAACTGATTCCTAAACCCTGAAATAATGAGAATTTCAAAGTCCCAAAGTGGTAACGTTAACCGAAGTCTAAGAAATCTGAGGCGGCGCGGAATTTTAAATATTCATGTCGCCCAATCAGGACAAAGAGCTGGGACCTAACTGCCCCCCTCCAGCAAGTACACAGCCGCTGGCATCCACCCGACGCACCGTATGGGAGAACCAGCGACTGGACACAGCTACTGCCAAGCTTCAGCCCTACAAAACTGTATCTACATGACCCAGGCTTAGCTGTGTCCTAGTCCCCTTAAAATCATGGCCAAGGGAATCAGCCACTTAATCGTAGATCTATAAAACATACCAAACAGAGCGGCCTGGACATAAGCCTGGAGCGGGTAGCACGGGAGGGCGGCCAGGGGTGAGCTTCTAAAACTGACATCTAAGGAAGCTAAGCAAGATGTAAAGATACAGGAGCAAATCCAGCCGCGTACCAGAAATCCCAAATTAGAAGTGTTTAAAAACCTTTGTGTAGGGGCTGGGGAGATAGCTCCGAGGCACAAGTGCCTGCGTGGCAAGTGCAAGGTCGTGAGTTTGAACCCCGGTCCCGCAAAAAAAAAAAGCTTTGTGTACCATCTGCTAGAAGCTTTAGTTGCTTTTTGACAAATAAACGTTAAGTGAGCAAAGCTCTTTTTCTGATGAGGTGGGTGGCTCTGAAAAGAGCCTTTGGGGAAAGACAGTCGGGGAGCGCCAAGTGCGGGCGGCACTCACTTGGAGCTGGTGTACTTGGTGACCGCCTTGGTGCCCTCGGACACGGCGTGCTTGGCCAGTTCCCCGGGCAGCAGAAGGCGCACGGCCGTCTGGATCTCGCGGGACGTGATGGTCGAGCGCTTGTTGTAGTGCGCCAGGCGCGACGCCTCGCCGGCGATGCGCTCGAAGATGTCGTTCACGAACGAGTTCATGATGCCCATGGCCTTGGACGAGATGCCGGTGTCGGGGTGCACCTGCTTCAGCACCTTGTACACGTAGATGGAGTAGCTCTCCTTGCGGCTGCGCTTGCGCTTCTTGCCGTCCTTCTTCTGGGCCTTGGTGACGGCCTTCTTGGAGCCCTTCTTGGGAGCTGGGGCAGATTTTGCCGGCTCAGGCATGGTAACATGCAATACCGACAAATCTTAGTGAAGGGACGGAGTATGAGAAAGGGTGGGCCTGACCCTTTTATAACCACGTTATGCAAATTACGGCTCAAAAGCTCTTTCCTTTCCATTGGCCTACATA
The DNA here is from genome assembly GCA_004027025.1 of Myocastor coypus. Taxonomy (NCBI): domain Eukaryota; kingdom Metazoa; phylum Chordata; class Mammalia; order Rodentia; family Myocastoridae; genus Myocastor; species Myocastor coypus. Next base: position 40,300 of record PVJA010013957.1, on the reverse strand, counting down.
GGAACCTTGCGTTTTCAGTAAAACCTACGTGCAACAACGACGCTCCACTCTATTGGCCATCTCTGAAGCCGAATTAGGACCAATGAGAGAAACAGTTTCTGACCCCACCCCTACGAAAGATTATAAAGGCTTTCTTGTTGGGGCTGTCTCAAGCTTCTTTTGTTGCGAAATTCTGCGCCTAAGTCCCTTTACAGTTTTTGATCCTGTTTTGTAGCTATGTCTGGCCGTGGCAAGCAGGGAGGCAAGGCCCGCGCCAAAGCTAAGTCGCGCTCCTCCCGCGCCGGGCTGCAGTTCCCCGTGGGCCGGGTGCACCGCCTGCTGCGCAAGGGCAACTACGCCGAGCGGGTGGGGGCCGGCGCGCCCGTCTACATGGCGGCCGTGCTCGAGTACCTGACGGCCGAGATCCTGGAGCTGGCGGGCAACGCGGCCCGCGACAACAAGAAGACGCGCATCATCCCGCGCCACCTGCAGCTGGCCATCCGCAACGACGAGGAGCTGAACAAGCTTCTGGGCAAAGTCACCATCGCCCAGGGCGGCGTGCTGCCAAACATCCAGGCTGTTCTGTTACCAAAGAAAACCGAAAGCCACAAAGCCAAAAGCAAGTAAGACCTGATAAAGTAAGCCAAAGACCAAAGGCTCTTTTTAGAGCCACCCAAGTTCTCAAAAAAGAAGAGCTAACGCGCCCGTGATCAGCCCTTCCTCTGACACTTTATAGTGGCTCTTAAAAGAGCCTTTGGGATGAATTCGGATGGTATCGGATCCAATTATTTGTTCTTGCCGGGCTTGTGACCCTCCGTTTTCTTAGGCAATAAGACAGCCTGGATGTTAGGCAAGACACCGCCCTGGGCAATGGTGACACCTCCGAGTAACTTGTTGAGCTCTTCGTCATTCCTCACCGCCAGCTGCAGGTGGCGCGGGATGATGCGCGTCTTCTTGTTGTCGCGGGCCGCGTTGCCCGCCAGCTCCAGGATCTCGGCCGTCAGGTACTCGAGCACGGCCGCCAGGTAGACGGGCGCGCCGGCCCCCACCCGCTCGGCGTAGTTGCCCTTGCGCAGCAGGCGGTGCACCCGGCCCACGGGGAACTGCAGCCCGGCGCGGGAGGAGCGCGACTTGGCCTTGGCGCGGGCCTTGCCTCCTTGCTTTCCGCGCCCTGACATTATGGCTATTTGCGCAGTTACGGCTTCTTTTTCAAGGAGAGCTGTGGAAAGAATAACCAATTTGATGTAATTTATAAGAGCTACCGGGAGGGGTGAAAAGAAGTAGTTTGATTGGCTAAAAGCAGAGCTGACTCAAACAGCCAATAAGGAAACAGAAAGCAAGCCCTACCACCATCACTACCACTTTGCCTAAAGGAAGTGACGGAGTGTGTAGGAATCTACCAATCACTGAAAGCCACATTAAAGCCCCTTGTTTGCACGCTCGCGTTTTTAAAGACAGAAGCTTTTCAAATGCATTCTCATAGTGGCAATTTGTGGGGGTTTTCTTCCCAGCTGTAGCAGAGAAGTCATATGGACCTCTGAAAAGCGCAAGAAGACTCAAGTAAATGAACACTTTCGAGGATAAGAGATTCCGCAGTCCGTGATCCTTTTTTTATCCCACCCTCTTGTCACAGCCAGAGTCCGTTAAAACTTACTAAGGTTCCTCCTTTTCAACCTTCATTTTAATTGCAGGTTCTACCCTCTCACCATCCCAATCCTTGCGCGGTGGGGTGAATCGGGTTTGCCAAAGGCTACGGGGCCTTGTCATCTTCCTCTTGACCTCTAGGAGGCGTACGTTACTACCTTGACCTGTTCCCGTGGCATTCAAAATGTCTTCCGTTTTCTTTCCCACCTGATTTTCTTAATCCTGGTGTATCCTCCGCCCACACCTACACCCTCAAGCCCATCTAGATTCTCCATTTCCCCACCTCTTCACTCGTCCCAAGGAATCTTCTCTACCCCTCACCTGCCAGCCAATGCCTAGATTTATTTCAGAAACTCAGCCTTACATTTAATTTACTGGATAATACACCCTTTTTGTTCCAATAAATCACCTTACCCATCCCAACCTGAGCTCATCTAAACAATTGCCATATTCCTTTTTGTTCGCTTTCCTTGAGTTGCACTAACAAAGTTTCAAATACCAAAACTCAAATTTAAAACAGGGGCAACCGGGTGAGAGATACTCCCGGGGTGAGAGACACTCCCAGTATAATGACGCAATCATCACTGTATACAGAACCAATCAGAAAGTGCTCTTTCAATCCTTCATTTGCATGTGGACACAACTAGTCAAAAACTATGTTCCAAATATTATTTTACATACAGCAGTAGACCAACGGAGTTTTTCCGTAAGACAGTCGATTCGTAGCCAAAGACTAACATGAACGATTAATAACAGGACGAGTGTACCACTGCCTTATTTGCACAAAAAAGCTAACCTGAAAATTGTAGATACAACAGGCCTCTTTCGCTTATCCCGTGCGACGCCAACAGTTATTAACATCCCTTGTGCCTTTTTCTTCCTGCTTCTTTGTCTACCTCATGTTGCTTCCTAAGATTTCTGCAAAAGCCCCTAATTTGTAATTTTGCTGACAGATTCCAAAGGCTTGTGTCATTTTACTTAGCAATCCCTGCCTTGAGGATTCTGTCACCACACCATTTTCACCCCTTCCTGGACATCCAGTAGGAATGTTGTATGGAAAATAGACTGAAGCTCTCGTTTGAGCTCTTTTCAAACATTCCCTTTTATCTTCAGTTCTCTTCAACCAGCATTTATTGCATGTTTATTGTTAGTCAGTGGGTATGCAGATAACTAGGACTGATACAAAAACATCTGTGGTGAATGCTAGGAAATGGAAGGAAGTTGATGAACTGAGAACTGAATTAGTTAATATCAGCTTTCTAGCTGGGCTTGCCTCTTCTTACCTGTAGTCAGCCATAACCCCTCTGATCCAGAGGCAGAGGCAGGAGGATCATTGCAAGTTTGAAGCCTGCCTGAAGTACATAGTGAGTTCAGGAGCAGCCTAAACTGCCTAGCAAGACTCTCTCAAAACAAATATATAAAATGGAAATATAACTTCCCACAACTGATTCTCCCCTTTCTCTGTCTCTTTTTAATACTGGCAATTGAACCCAGGATCTTTGCACCGAGCCACGTCCCTACCCTTTCCAAAATGTTTTTAATTTTTAGTATTTCTTCATTTGTTTTTGAAATAGGGTCTCACTGTGTAGCCCAGGCTGGCCTCAAGCTTTCTGTGATCCTCCTGCCTCAGCCTCCTGAGTGCTGGAACTGCTGGTACATCAAGTTTGCAAATACCGATACTGTCAAATTTTTAGACCTTCAAAGTTAAGAACAACATTCAAGTAACAAGGACCATAAACACACCAACACTAGTACCATACCCTACAGAAGCTCTGTTTAAGTGGCTGGCTGAACATCCTTTCTCTTTGACATCTGATCTGTTCTTACTGGTATCACAGCGTCCTGCACTTCAAGAAATGGAAAATAAATTATGTTGAGCCCTTACTGTGTCCCTATGCTAGTAGCTACCTACAAAATAGACACAATTAATGTATTCCACAGATAAAGATTCTGAGGAGGCTCTAAGAGAGTGAAGCACTTGCCAAGCATCACAAAGATGCTGATTAGTCCTGTTCTTCATGATCTTGGAATATGCTCTTCACTACTTCATTCATTTTCTTTCACTAACTACATGTTGGGCTTAATGCAGCCACTGACCTATCCAGCCTTCTTTCCTTCCTTTTGGAGAGGTTTTGTTTTGTTTTGTTTTGTTTTGTTTTGTTTTGTTTTGTTTAAGGCAAGGTCTTGCTCTGTAGACCAGGCTGGCTTTGAACTTGCAGCAATCCTCCTGCATGTGCATCTGGAGTGTTGGGATGACAGGTATGTACTATCACGCCCAGTGAGATTTTTAACACTTTTGATTCCATACTACTTCTCGCTTTGGCAGTACAAGAGCTTAGTAACTAAGTCAAGACAGGCCAATATTCTGTAAATTACAACAGCTCAACTACCATGTATTGCTTCTCAGAGATCCCTGTCCCAGCATTCTTCCTAGAGCAGTGCTACAGAAATAAAGCTGATCATCTGTAAACATACACGCCACTACCAACAAGTTGGGTGGACTTTCCTTTAACACCTCTGGGATTGTTTACCAAAGACAACTGAGCTCTTTCCCAGGCAATTAAGTTAAACATTTATTTTATAGCCTAGCTCAGCCCACAACTGCAAACACGGAGTCCCCAGGACAGCACCTCTCCCTGCCACCTCACCCCAACTCTCTCCACTCTGCACTTTATTCTGGAAGAGAGCAGCTCCCCGTGCGCATGCACACTTCCTGCTGGCTGATGTACTATGAAGTCTTTACCTGGCAAATTCTCTTCCTTCCAGTTCCTTCACGGGTCCTTGTACTCCCACATAAACAGCCTTAGTGTGTCATACCCCGGTGACAGCATCTATCATTCTGTCCTAAATTTGAATTTGAGTCTCATCTCTATAACTCTCTCTCAGAAGACGGACCATGTCTCCTTTGTATTTGAGTCACTAATTCTGATACAACTATTCAACTGGTTTTGATTCACTCCTTTTACCTAGCTCATAAAAGGTAATAAATTTTGTTTTGCATAAATAAAACACTACTTGTTAGAGAATTCGATATTTGTCTTTTATTTGTTTTTGGCTTTTTGAGACAGGGTTTCACTATTCAGTTCAGGCTGGACTTGAGCTCATTTTGGGGTTTTTTTGGTTTTGTTTTGTTTTTTTTGTTTTGTTTTTTGTTTGTTTGTTTGTTTGTTTGTGGGACCAGGGTTCGAACTCATGACCTTGCACTTGCCCAGCAGGCACTTGTGCCTCGGAGCTATCTCCCCAGCCCCTTGAGCTCATTTTGTAGTCCAGGTTGGACTCGAACTCACAACAATCCTCCTGCCTCAGCCTTGGGAGTGCTAAAATTATAGGCATGTACCACCACCACATCCAGTGAACAAGATATTTGTTTGTTTGTTTGTTTGTTTTTCTTTTTGAGACAGGGTCTTGCTGTGTAGTTCAGGCTGGCCTTGAACTCACTTTTGTAGCCCCAGCTGATCTCAAACTCACTGATCCTCCTGCCTCAGCCTCCCAAGTGCTGGGATTACAGGTGTGTGCCACGACATTTGTTTTTAGTTAGCAACCACTTTATAAGTGCCAGCCACAAGTGGTGGACTGAAAGACAACGATATAATAGTTTAATTATGAATTTTTAAAAATCAGTACAGAGCTAGGGACTCAAGAGCCCCCAAAGCTGGATGAGGCAGCTGTGATGGCTTATTTCACCTGTCAACTTAACTAAAGGATACCCAAAAAATTAGTGAAATATTATTTCTAGAGGATTTTTCCTCCGTGACAGGATTTCCAAAGAGGTTAGCATTTGAATTGGTAAACAGTAAGATCTCCTTCGAGAGTCAAATGGGCACCATCGATTAAGAGCCTTATGGAAGACCAGTGATATAGCTCAGGGGCATTAGAGCCTGCCTGGCAAGCGCAAGGTCCTGAGTTCAATCCACAAAACCAAAAGAAAAAAAACACAATTTAGCTAGGTATGGTAACACATACCTGTGATTTGGGAGGCTGAGGCAGGATGACTGTTGTGAGTTCAAGACCAGCCTGGACTACAAAATGAACTCAAGTCCAGCCTGAACTGCATAATGAAACCCTGTCTCAAAAAGACAATAAATAGAGTTGGGAAGATAGCTCAGCAGTCTAAATTGCCTGCCTGTCAAGAATAAGAACCCAGGTTCCATTTGTGGTACCACATGCCATGTGAGCCACTGAAACCAGACACGGTGGCATATGCCTATAATCCCAGGGCTAGGGAGGCTGAAACTGAAGGACCACTATGAGTCTGAGCTGCATAGTGAGACCCTGGACCTAATTAATTAATTAATTTTTTTTAAAAAGACAATAGGATAGGCCAGATAGCTCAGTAGATTAAAGCACCTGCTTAGGCAGACGCAGAGACACTGCGCGGGGGGGGGGGGGGGGGGGGGGGGGGGGGGGGGTTCCATCCCACTGGCATACCATGCCAGCCCTGCCCCCAGGGCATGCAGAGAAGGCGATCAAGACCGGGTATGGTAGCACACCTGTAATCCCAGTGCTTGGGAAGCTGAAAACAGGAGGATCACTATGAGTCCAACATGTGTAATAAGACCCTATAGGCCCTGTACTAAATACATAAAAAATTAAAAACAAAAGTAAAAGAGAATAATTAATAGCATAGCAAAGAACAGAAGCACAAGGGAACAGCAATCTGTCTCTGCTCTGGGCAAATATGTACCTTCTCCTATGGTTGATGCCAACAATGCTGACACCAGCCCGGGAGTCTTAGACCTTCAATATGGACCAGGAGGTAAACTGTGGGCTCCCCTGGTTCTCAGGCCTTCAGGTTTGTCTTAGAATTGCACCCCTCACTCTCCTGAGTCTGCAGCTTGCAGACAGCAAGCTATGGATGGTGGGACTTGAGCTGCTCTGATCATGTGACCCAGTGCCTATCTCTGTCTCCTCTCCTTTTTTCTGTACTAGAAATTGCAAGGGTATTCAGTCTTCAGAACCAAAAAAATAAACTTTGGGACTCTGGGACTATAGCTTAACAGTATACTATATGCCCAGTATGCTAAGACCCTGGGTTTCATTCCCACACTACAAAAAATAAAGGCTGTAGCTACATGTTAGAGCACTTGCCTAGCATGGATGAGGTCTTGGGTTCAATCCTTAGTACTAATACATACACATATACATAGGGTTTTTCCTATAGCCAGCCAATTCTCTCCTGGGTATACATCAAGCAAAAATAAATTGTGTTCCATAAAAAACTTGTACAATAATGTAGCATGTTTATGTACTGTAATACTATTCAATAATAAGAAAACTACTAACCACCTGCTTTTGCAAGCTCAAGGACCAGGGTTCAATCTCTGGTCCCATGTGCCATGCCTTAGCCCCACTTCTGAGGTACCCTGAGCAAACAAGTCTGGGCATGGTGGCACATGCCTGTAATCCCAGCACTAGGGAGGCTAAAAACAGGAGGATCACAATAAGTCCAAGCTGCATAGTGTCACCGTGTACCAAATATATAAATGAAAAATAAAAAGAAGAAACTACTGTCTCACATGTGTATAAATCTGGGCATTGAACTCAGGATTTTATGCTTGCCAGGCAGGCACTTATGCCACTGAGCTATCTCCCCAGCCCTGAATCTCATATAATTTTGAACAAAAGAAACAAATAAATTCATATTTGTGATTCTACTTACATGAAATTCAAAAAGAAGCAAAGGAAATCTATACTGATAAAAATTAGAATAATAGTTATCTGCAGCAGAATTGATTTCCCTGACAAACTCCTAGGTATTAGAGTTTAAAACCTCTAATAAGCTAGGTGTGGTGGCACATACCTGTAATCCTAGCACTTAGAGGCTGAGTCAGGAGGACCGATGTGAATTCAAGGTGAGCCTAAACTACATAGCAAGGCCCTGTCTTGAAATACAGTGCCCCCCCCCAACAAAAATCAAATTATGGACAAGTAAAACCTTCTCTAAATACTAATAATTATTACCATCATGATTGGTTTAAGTTTGCATTTGGAAGGTTGGTGTTTTCTGTTGAGTATGTTTTGCTGTTTGTTTGTTTGTTTGTTTGTTTTACAGTACTAACAATTAAATACGTGGGCCTTCACACTGAGTTACGTCTTCAGCTTTTTTTTTTGAACCAGAAATCAAACTCAGGACTTTGTGCTTGCCAGGCAGGCACTGTGCCACTGAGCTGTATTCCTAGCCCTCTCAGCTCTTCTTTTACAGACTTTTTAAATTTTGTTGGGGGTTTTTTTAATTTTTTTTCTTGTTTCAGAACTTTTGTTTGTTTATTTATTTACTTTTATGGCCGGCTCAGCCCACCCCGAGGGCAGGGCTGGCGCAGCATGCGGTGCCGGGGATCGAACCACTGTCCCTGTAACCGCCTAAGCTTTCCTAAGCAGGCTCTTTAGACCACTGAGCCATCCTGCCGGGCCCCTGGACTTTTTAAATTTTGAACCTGGGTCTCAATAAATCACTGAAAGCGGGGCCCGGCGGAATGGCTCAGTGGTCTAAAGTGCCTGCTTGGGGAAGCTTGGGCGGCTTCAGGGACCACGCTTCTATCCCCTGCACCACAAGCTGCGCCAGCCCTGCCCTCAGGGCGGGCTGGCCGGCCATAAAAATGAGTGAATAAACAAACAAAGGTTCTGAAACAAGAATAAAAATAATAAATAAAAAATTTAAAAATAAAAAATAAAAAATAAAAAAATAAATCACTGAAAGCCTAGGCCAGGTTCAAACCTGTGGTCCTCCTGCCTCAGCCTTCCAAACTGATAGAATCACAGACATGTACCACCATGCTCAGCTATGACTGTTTTTATTAGAAATAAAAAAATAAGCTTTCCATTAAGTTTTATTTTTATTTGTTTTATTTTATGGTACCAGGGATTGAACTCAGGGCCTTGCACTTGCCAGGTAAGCACTTATTCTACTGAACCATCCCCCCAGCCCTAGCTTTCCATTAAGAACTTGCACTTTTAAAGCTTTTATTTTTACAAAGGGAATAATAATGGTATTAGTCTTTCTATGTATACATTAACTGTTTTATCCAGCCAATAAATCTTTTGTTCATTTGTTGAAACAAGACCTGGATATGTTGCCCAGGCCAGCCTCCAATTTGCAATCCTCTTTCCTCAGCCTCTCAAGTAGCTCAGATTATATACACATGCCACCATGCCAGGTATATTCCATCTAATACCATCATGATATTCCATATTATTGAACATCAAAACATGCTAATCGTAAACTTAGCAGCACATATGTAAATATCTTTCCTTGTGCCTGGATCTCTCTTTCCATGTGGTTAGTTTTCTTTAGTTGTTCAAATCTGCTTAAATGTCCCTTCCACAGCAAGGCTTTCCCTGACCATGACCTCAAAACATTTCCTAACACTGAGGACTTACAAAGTGCAGTGTCTCAGCCACAAGCAAATCCTCTAACAGCTTTACTCAATTTGCTTCTCTCTGGACAATCTCCTGTCTTAGCTTATCTTTCACTCACACTTCTAGAGAGTTTTTTTCTCTTCCCCTCTACTTCTAGTCTTCCTGCTCCTCAAATACTCTCCACACACTCATCATAGTGACCCAATAAACATTCTCATTTTCACCATATTATCTCTTCAAGTGATTTCACCATCCTCCACCCACATCAATGATATTATTTTATCTCCATAATCTCCGGTTAAAAGACACTTCAGAATGTGAGAATGTGAGGGCAATCCAGTTTCAACAGGTCATCCAATTGGTCACCGGGGTTGATTCGACTGGCTTGACTCTCTAGGTAGGTGTCTCCTTCCTCCCTCACTGCTCCCTGTGTCCCTCCCAAAGCTGCACCATCAGCTGACCACATTGATACAAGAGGACCGTTTCTTCAGCCATGGGTATATGAGTAACTGTCCTCCTCTGCTAGAACCTCCAACAAGCTTTCAAAAACACCTCTTATAGTGCACATACCTCAGATGCTAAAATCAGTAGACAAAAGTTTAACAAGAAATAAGACATTGTACAAATTCAAAATATTCCCCTTTGTATGCTGGGGGATATGTCTCAAGATAACCAGTGAATACCTGAAACTGTTTGCTATAGCATTCATAAATCAATCACCCAGGTAGACTCATAAGAAGTTGGTGGAGTGGTAAATAGCCAAGAAACAGCCTCTACTAAAGCAGACAATGCCAAGCATCATACAGTCACTCCTCATGTCCACAGGGGTTTGGTCCCAGGGACCCCTACAGATACTGAAATTTTCAGATGTTCAGTCCCGTATACAATATTTGAATATAAACTATACACATTATCTTATATGCTTTAAATCACCTCTAGATTACTTATAACACTTAATATGATATAATGCTATGCTAAGAGTTATTATACTATACTACTTAGGGAATATGCAGATAAATAGAGAATAATGACAAGAAAAACCTTTGTGCATCTAGTAAAAGATAGTTCATTTTTTCAAATATTTCCAATCAGCAGATAGTTGAAGTCACAGATGCAGAAAACTTGGATATGGAGGGACACCTGTGTCACAGTTTTCTGGTGCATGCACACCTATGATAAAGTTTTTTACAAATTAATTCAGTAAGAGATTAACAATAACTACCAATAAAGCAATTATAACAATACTCTGTAATAAATGTTTTTTTTTTTTTTTTTCCTTTTTGAGACAGGGTCTCACTGTGCAGTTCAGGCTGGCTTTGAGCTCACTTTTGTAGCCCAGGCTGGTCTCAAACTCACAACGATCCTCCTGCCTCAGCCTCCCAAGTGCTGGGATTACAGGCGTGAGCCACCACGCCCGGCTAATAAATGTTATTTAAAATTATAAGTTACCGAGCTGGGGAGATAGCTCCGAGGCACAAGTGCCTGCTGGGCAAGTGCAAGGTCGTGAGTTTGAACCCTGGTCCCACAAAAAAAAAAAAAAAAAAAAAAAAAAAAAAAAAAAAAAAAAAAAAAAAAAAAAAAAAAAAAAATCTAAAATTATAAGTTACCTATTTCTAAATTTACCATTTAGTATTTTCCGATCATTACTGGAGGTAACTGAAACCACAGATAACAAGAAATTCAATAAACTTAATAAAAAAAGGAATTAGCAGGTCTCCCATTGATTAGAAAAGAAGCCTGACAGATACCACCTTAGTCATGTGATCAAAATGATCACTACCAATGAGACAGACCAAGACCAGGTGCCCACTTGGGACATGCACTAGGAAGAACTTGATGTTACTACAGACAGTTAAATTAGGTAGAAATACAATAAGCAGCCAGAAAGGCCTGGGACCTCGAAGGAGTCAGTACAAAAGATGAAAAGCCATCAGGACTGTGTCTGGAGGTGTACCTGAAGATTAAAGCCACAATGGCTAGTTTTACGAACTTTCTTAAGGGATAAATGGGGGCCAAGGAAGTAGCTTAGGGGCACAAGTGCCTGCCTGGCAAATGCAAGGTCCTGAGTTCTATCCCCAGTTCTGGGAGGGAGGGAGGGAGGGAAATGATAAATGGAGGCTATTACATCACTTCTGTTTTAAAATGAGTTTTGAAGGTGGCACATTCAAGATGCAATAGACACTAATGAGAAAATTGGAGCCGGGCGTGGTGGCGCATGCCAGTAATCCCAGCACTTGGGAGGCTGAGGCAGGAGGATCAGTGCAAGTTCAAGACCAGCCTGGGCTACAAAAGTGAGCTCAAGGCCAGCCTGAACTGCATAGCAAGACCCTGTCTCAAAAAGACAAAAAAAAAAAAAAGAAAAGAAAATTGGAGAAATTTGTCCAACTACATATTAGAAAAGAGTGTTGAATAACTATTCATTATCTTGGATCTGGTAATGGCAATAGTTCACTGGGGTGTCAACTTGAATGGATTAAAGATGTCCAGTAGATTAGTGCGACACAGTTCTAGGTGTGTCTGGATGACTGATTTTTTTTCATATTTATCTAATTTTTTATTGGTACTGTTAGGTATTTCAGCGGCACAACAGAGAAGCAAAAGTAAAAGAAAAGAGTAGAAAAGGCCTCTATTGCCATTGAGCAGGAGGTGGAGAGGATGGATGGCAGGGAGATGGATAGATCCTCTGACCTGAGACAGGGAGGTTGAGACTTTATGAACATTCACTAAGGGAGGAATCTGAGGGACAGGTTCAGTGACACACAAGGAGCTGACTGGGGGCTCCCTTGTGTGTACAGGGAAAGTAAAAGGAAGTTGTATCCTGGGCAGGAGTCGGGAAGAAGGAGGAAGTGGTCATTGAGAAGACAAACTTTTGTTTTTTTCAGCCATGTTATATCAGGGCCATGATAATTTAGCAGCTGGTACTCAGGCCCAAACCTATCAGAAACATTTCAGATATGCATAACAGTAACATTCATTATAGGGACTCAGTTGGGCTTCAATTCTCATTTGAGATCCTTCTTGGCCTCAGGGATCCACTTCCCTCATACACATCGCACTATTTCAAGATACAGAAACCAAATTTCAGAGAGGCTCTTTCTCTGCTGCTCACTATTCCACCAGCTTCTTGTTAAGTCCACCTAGATGACTCATTTAGTAATGCCACAACAAGCAGAAACACCAAAACAACACCCAGGATTTGGAGGCAGAGCACAGCTTTATTTTATACTAGTGGTCATGGCCTGGTTCACTCACAACAACAAAGAAAACCAGGCCCCATCCTCAGGTGATCTGGGGCTTCTCTAGGCTTTTTTAGGCAGAGTACAGATTCAGAACTGTAGGTTTTTGATACTGATGAACAAGTCCTGTGACTTTGGGGAACCGGTAAGTCAAACAGGAAATGGAAGCATAGTGCCCAAGATGTGAGAGTGGATGAAGAACTAGGAAGTGAACTGAGGCCTTCCTCGCGCAAGTGCAGAGGTCATATTGTATGGAGCAGATTGAAAAAATAAAAATAGAATAAAAAGGGCTTTTGTGCTCTATGAAGGGAGAAGGCCCACCCTGGATCTGAGTGGTAAAAGGTTGTAGTCTGGATAGAATTAAACAGGAAAGGATAAAAAGTCTACTCTTCTGCTTATTCAGAGGAACTCATTGTGGCCATCACTTTTGGCAGTTGGGTCAGCCTTCGAGCACAGATTCTTTAGCCTTCTCGAGCTGACCGTTGGGCTTTCCAGTACAGACTCAGAGGACTCTGCAGTGAGCTTCAGGCCTTTGACTTTGAGCTGGATGTAATGTCATGCTACCTACAACCTATTTTCAAATGGTTTCACCAAAAGTTTCGTTTTGTTTTGTCTTGTTTTGTTAAGACAGGATCTGGCTACATAGTTCAGGTTGACCTTGATCTCACTGGGTAGCCCAGGCTGATTTGAACTTGTGGCAATCCTCTGCCTCAGCCTCCCAACTGCAGTGACTGCAGAGATGAGTCACCACACCCAGTATTTTAAAATTATATAATGTAGGTAAATACATATGTGTATTTTATACATAAAAAGTGATTGAGTCTAGTGAAAGATTTATACTATTCAACTTTTTTCCCTTTAGTACTATGCGCTGAACCCAGGGCTCGCACACTGAGCTACATTCTAACTTTCTTTTATTTTTCACAGGGTCTGGCTAATTCAGTAAATTGCCCTGGCTCTGTTCTAACTCTCAATTCTCCTGGCCCAGCCTCCCAAAGTGTTGGCACTATGGGCATATACCACCACATTCAGTTTCTACTATTCAACTTTTCTGTGGGTTTAAAATTGAGTGGAGAGTTCTGTTCTGTTCTGTTCTGTCCTGTCCTGTCCTGTCCTGTCTTGTCCTGTCCTGTCCTGTCCTGTCCTGTCCTGTTCTGTTATGTCCTGTTCTGCACAGGGCCTGCTATGTAGTTCAGGCTGCCTTTGAAGTCACTATTGCTGGTCTCAAACTCATGGCAATCCCCCTACCTTAATCTCCCAACTACTGGAATCACAAGTAATGCCACCAACACCAATAGGTTTGAAATTTTGAAAATGAGAATTTGGAAAGTATTTAGCAGCTGTAAAAATGTATAAATAACATTAAAGATACTAAATTTTAAAATTATACCTCATTTGGAAAAATCTTGTTAAAATTCTGTTTACAACTTTCCTTAGTTTCCCAGTATTCCTAGGAGAAAGACAAAATCACCTAACAAGGCCGTAGCCTACCGCATCTAGCACCTACCTCTTCTACCTACTGGCTCATCATCATGTTTGCCCCCCATGTGCTGACCATACATAACTATACCCAAACTACTTGGGAGGGATCCAGTCCCCTAGAGTTCCCCCTCCTCGCCTTACTAATGGGACTAGGAAGCGAGTTTTCATATCCTCTGTCCTGGACAGCTCCCCTAAATCTGCTCTTACAAGTTCTCTCAGGCCCCCAAGTCTGGGTGCCATGTGTCCTTAGCAAACCCCTCAGTCTCATCATAGCACTTAGCACATCGTATTGTGATGGTTAGCCATTTATCTCCCCCAGTGTTTGGTAAACTAAGAAGAGGCATTTTTATTCCAATCCTTACACCCTCTCCAGCATTGGCCTGATACACAGCTATATATGTATTCAGTAAATGGAGTTGACTTCTGTTTTCTTGTATCTAAAATGAGGAAGAGCCTGGATGAGCTACTGATAGTAAGATTGAGGAAATAATTCCCAACCCTATCTATACAGGAAATCCCTTTTCTGTTTCATCAGTGTGGTTCAGAACCTCTGATGATCTTACCAGTGGGACGAACTGGAGACTACAAACCCATCAACCCTCGGGGTCTCACGTGACACTTCGGGTCCCTGTCGGGTTGTAAGGACTACATTTCCCAGCGCGCCTCAGAACTTCCGGAGAGCAGGCTCCCTACGGGGGCTGTGGTAGCCGAGGTCAAACGACAGGTAAAAAGGGCCTTCTTTGGGATTTCTAGAATCCGATTCATTTTTGCAGTGTCCGGCCATTCCCTCCAAATCTCTGTAGTAACCGGGGGCGGGGGGGCCCTCTGGGCCCGGGCTCTAATCGCCCTCTCCCCTCCACAGCTTGAAGCTAGAAACCCGAGGTCGCACGAGTGGAGGTGGCGTCGCAGCCCCCGGGTCTGAAGCCGAGGCAAGTAGATGTGGGGAAAGAGCTGGCTGTGGGGGCCATGGGTGTGCAGGCAGAGGCCCTCAGCTCTCGGGTCTGTCTCTGCAGTAACGGATGCTGAATGGGCAGCTGCTCCGACGTCTGGGCTCCATGGCCACCCGCGTGTGTTTGACCCCGGGTAGCGCGGGACCCGGGCCCGTCGGCCCGGTGGAGGCCGCCATCCGCGCGAAGTTGGAACAAGCCCTGAGCCCCGAGGTGCTGGAGCTGCGCAACGAGAGCGGCGGCCACGCCGTCCCGCGCGGCAGCGAGACGCACTTTCGCGTGGCGGTGGTGAGCTCGCGTTTCGAGGGAATGAGCCTCCTGCAGCGGCACCGGCTGATCCACGAGACGCTGTCGGAGGAGCTGGCCGGGCCGGTTCACGCGCTGGCCATCCAGGCTCGGACCCCTGCCCAGTGGAGGGAGAACCCTCAGCTGGGCACGAGCCCCCCATGTCTTGGTGGGAGCAAGAAAACTCGAGAAACCCCTTGACCTCTAAGAGATAGGGAGGACCCGAATACAAAGGGGCTGGGTGAAAATAAAGTATTACACTACACTCAAGGTGATTCGTAAGGACAAGGACTCCGTGGAACCTGTTCTGCAGGCGCGTGAGTGTTCTCCAGGGGAAACTCAGCCTGTCAAAGTGAGCCCAAAGGAAGAGCAGGTCCAAACTAGGGGTCTTCCTGGACCCTCGGGAAGGGGATGCCTCGCGTTTCAGGTGAAGTGACTGAGGAACTGCACCGGTCATGAATTAGAAGCAATCCCTACATTAAAAAAGAAATTACCATGTGAGGCATATTGCTGCGTTGTTGATACTTATAGAATTGGTCCTGCAGGTCTTTCTAGAGAGAAGGAAAGTATATGTGCCCCTGGCTGTCCAGGAGGAGATCCTTAGAAGTGAACTACTGTATGGGGTCTATAATGTGACCGAGAGACCTAGTTAAACCAGAGAGAAAACATTTGCTGCAGGGCAAGTTTCCTGAGCAAAGAGACACGACTGGAGGAAATGGGGAGGGGGGGCAGGGGGACACGTTTAAATTTCATCTTGGGAGTAATGTTTCTCTTTTGACAACCTATTTCCATAAGGTATTTATTTAAGAAGAAACTTTTTTTTAAAACCACTAAGCATTGAAAAGAGCCTTATGTAGCCCTCTGCTTAGGATGTTTCCAAACATTACATAATTTTTTTTTTTTTTTTTTTTCAATCCTGGGATTTGAACTGAGTCTCTGCACTGAGCTACATCCTCAGACCTTTTTAGTTTGAGACAGAGTCCAGCTAAGTTGCTCAGCTGCCCAGGCTGTGCTCCCATTTGTGCTCTTGTTTCAGCCTTTCAGTAGTGGCATTACTGTACAGGCATGTGCCACCATGCCCATGCTTAACCTGAGAGGAGCTCAAGTAATGATATAAATAACTTTCCAGATGTGGAAACTACTGAAAAGGCTACTTAACCTGTCTTGACCATTTCTGGTTGAAGATTTTTGATCATCAGCTTGGACATTAGGAAGTTACTAGAGAATTTTGGGAGAGAATATGTTGGCACAGACCCAGCAGGCATTTGTGAGGCACGTGGCATAGGACAGTAGAGGCCCAGATGAACAAGAAGTGAAGGTAGACCCCTGACTTACAGGGCAGCTGTGGGAGTGGAGAGTTGATCTGAGAACTGCTGTTAGAAAATGACTTGATTGGGGCTGGGGAGATAGCTCAGTAAAATAAGCACTTGCCTGGCAAGCACAAGGGCCTGAGTTCAATCTCTGGTTCCACAAAAAAAAAAAAGAAAAAAAAAATGATTTGATTGCAGCCAAAGGAAGTTCATTTAAATATAGATTTGAGGGCGTGGTGGCACATGCCTGTAATCCCAGCACTGGGGAGGCTGAGGCAGGAGGATTGGTGTGAGTTCGAGACCAGCCTGGGCTACAAAAGTGAGCTCAGGACCAGCCTCAACTGCATAGTGAGACCCTGTCTCAAAAAAAAAAGAGAAAAAAAAAAGTATAGATTTGAAAAAGTAAAAAATAAATAAAATGTAGATTTGAGGTTCCCCTAAAAAGGATTTGATTCCATAAGTCAAGACTGGAATCTGGCATCTGTCCATTTTAAAGACACTCCAGAAGATTTGGACAAATACTGGTTAATATTTGTTATGTTTTTAGACAGTCTCACCATGATTTTCAGGCTGGTCTTGAACTCATTTTGTAGACCAGGTTGCTGGAATTACAGGTGTGTGCTAGTTCTATTTTTTTAAAAAATTGCAATTTTTTTTGTTTTTTGTATTTAGGACAGGGTCTACAGCCTCCCAAGGGCTGGGATTTGTAGGTGCATGCCACCACTCCCGGTCTCAATCACTGAGCACTCCCTGAGGAGGGGCCAGCACAACAGGCTGGGGTTAAACCCTGTCCCTGGCCACTGCTCTGCCTAAGCAGGTACTGCAGTCCACTGAGCTATCAGGGCAACCCAACATTCTAAGTTTTTTTAAAGCTGAGAGGCCTACAGGGCCCTTCACTTGCGAAAGTGGAAATGTTAGGGTTTAGAGAGTCCAATTTTAGAAGGAAATGGAACCATCGGCTTCCAGATTGAACAGGGATCTGCTTTTTACCACTGTTGTATCTACCTCTCAGGGTTGTCAGAATAGACTTAGATATAGGAAGGGAGGCAAAGAAACAGCCATTTGGGATTTTAAGGATTTGTTTCCTTTTATTTTCACCAGTATTTTTCATTTCATTTTTCACATGAAGAGTCAGGTTTAGGGTTCCCTGGGAGAGCAAGGAGATGGATGGATGGGTCTCCCTGGGATGCAGGGAAGAGGCCGCGTCCGGCAGGCAAGGGGGAGTGAAGGGCACACACTCGTACACTGGGCACTGAGGAGAAGGCAGTCCTTTAGCACAGACACCAGAGTTAAACAGTCACCAGTCACCACCTGGTTCAGTTACAAAACGGGAGTGATCACAGGTTGGGGGCGCCAGACGCAGCATGACGGTGAATTTGGATTTTTTTGTTATTTTCACTTTTTTCCTTTTAACTTTTTAAGACATTTTACAAACAGCTAAAAACTACAACACATCACAGCTACGGTGGGAGTGGAAGGAGGGCACAAACAAAAGCAGCCACACAGTGGGGTGGGACGAGGGCAGCTTCACCTACAGGGGCTGTTGTGTGGAAGGGTGAGGGGAGCAACTGAGGTTTCTGGTCTCTGCATTAGGGGTCTCTCACTGCCCAGCCTCTCTCTACTTTTAGAGGAATTGCCAGGAGGGCCCCTGCTTCCTGCCTCAGCCCAGCTCCTTGTGCTTTTTGATTTGCTGGTCTGTGTCCCTGGGTTCCCTCCCTCTCCTGCTCCCCAACCTGTGACAGACCTTGGGGCCTCTGGAAGCAGGTGTATGCTTCCTGTCTGCTGTAGTGGGTGGAGCCTCTCCCTCCAGAGGAGCCCTTGGATGCACAGATAGGCCTTGCCAGGTGCTCTCAGGTCACCCCACAACACAGGCCTCTTATTCCAGCTTGACCTAGGGCTTCTCCCTCCCAGGCCCAAAAGTTTCAGTGAGGTACTATGGGAGGCAGGGTTGTGTGTGTCCACTGAAATTCCCTTGACTTATATTTGAGGACTGTATAGTAAAACCACCACCTTGTGGCACACACACAGAGAGACACACATTCACACACACAGTCCTGCTGAGCTGCCTCAGAACTTAAATAAATTACTTCAATAAATAAAATCAGAAAGCTAATATTATAAAATTCAGGCTTCATAGTTGTAGCCCAAATTGAGGGGAAAGGAGGCCAGAGGGCTGAGCTTTATTGCTGTTCCCCCAGCATCCAGTGGGAGGTGTGAGGGGCATACAGCCCTGCTGCCTGTAAGTTCTTTTGGTCCACATGTATACCCAGGTCCTAGCCCTCAACATAGCTGCAACCCATGGTTTCACCAGGGCCTAAGCAGAGGGAAGACAGCCTATTCTGGAACCCCTGAAGCAGGGAAACAGGGACCCTCACACTGAGAGGGAAGAGGGTAATCTCGGCCTTCTCGTGTGCAAAGTCAAGGGCAGTAGGAGGTGGAAAGCAGTGCTTCACCCCAAAACTGGGATGGAAGAGCCTCCCCTATAGGCCCTGCCCATGCACTCACATGCACACACACGCACAGCTAAGACACCAAAGGAGTGGGGAGTGAGGGCTCTGGGGGCCAGGGTGGCAGGGCAGGGAGGGGAGAGAAGGAGCGTTGGCCTCACAGTGAGCCTGCCATCCCCAAAAGCCCAGAGACCCCCTCACTGCAGCACCTGCCCCCGGGTCTCGGGCAGCTTCAGGGCCAGAGAACTGCCAAGGGCAAGGGCAGCCGAGGCAAAGAGAATGGGGGCAGCCTTGGTGATCCCCACAAAGGATGTGAAGATGCTGATCCCCAGCACAGCAGCCAGCTTACACAGGGCATTCAGGAAGCCAAAGGCAGTAGTCCTGCTCATGTGCAGCGCGGAGTGCAGGAGGGAGACAGAGACCGGGGAGGGGGAGGGATCGGAAAGGAGTAGAGAGAAAGAAAACAAGAGACAGGTAGGGAAGGAAACCAAAAAAAGGAGGTTAATATTTAAAACTGCAAGTAGTGATTACAAAAACTGAACTTTTTGAGGAAAAACACGTGTCCTCCTCCTCCCAAAGATGCTCTTGTTGGTCTCCCCCCTCACCCCGCTTTCCTGCCCTCTAAGCCCTAAACTTGCTGCCGCGCCCCCACTGCTCCCCACCTACCTCTTGTCTGAAGGATAGAGTTCAACAGTCAGCACATCCAGTGCGTTCCAGGATGCAATGCTGACCCCACCAAAAAGGCAGAGCAGCGCAATCATGGCCGATTCACTGCTCCCGAAAGACAGGAAGAAGCAGGAGACACAGGACATCACGCTGGAGCCGGCTGGAGCCAAGAAAAGCAAGAGCATGAGCCTGGTGGGGGCGACATCCACTCAGGACCCAGATGGTCCTATCTACTAGCTCTGGGACAACCCCACATGAGACTTCCCAAGCTAGCCAAAAGAAAGGCTCAACTTCCTTGTAACTGTTTATTGATAAAGTCAGTAACAACCATATTCAGTGCCAGCTATGGGCCAAGTATACATCAATCTGTCAACCCAAAGGGCTGGCCAATGGCTTCCACGTTACAAACAACTGGGCTGAGAACAGCTAACTTGGTCAAAGGGAAGAGTGGATGTGGGGCACAAACCCAGAACCTCACTGTGCCCTAGGTGCTCGCTTTTCTGCCCATCTCCTTCACCCTCCAAAACAACCTTCTACACTTTGGCCACCTCGTCCTGCAGCACCTCCAAGCAAAACGTAAGAAGCTCTCAGGCCAGTATGTTCCACAGGAGAAGCCTACTGAGAGCACCCAGCTTGCCCTCTTACCAAGCATCCTGAGCCTGCCAATCTTGTCCATGAGCAAGGCAGACACAATATTTCCCGGAAGCACGGCCAGTGTCCCCAGGAAGCTGACGAAGTACACCATGTAAGCGCCCTCCCCTGTGCCTGTCACATCAAGCTGGCAGCCCTCCTTGTTGTGCAGGAACGTGCTGTTCACCAAACGGCTATTCACAAACTTGTACTCAAACAGGTCTGAAGGGAAGGCCAAGACACAGACAAAGTGAGAAAGGACCCTCTGCTTCTGGGGGTTCTTGGAATTACTCTGGACACTCATTACAAAACATCAAAGAGGCCAGGTGTGGTGGCGCACACCTGTAATCCCAGCACTCGGGAGGCTGAGGCAGGAGGATCAGTGCAAGTTCGAGACCAGCCTGGGCTACGAAAGTGAGCTCAAGGCCAGTCTGAACTGCGTAGTGAGACCCTATCACAAAAAGACAAAAAAAAATCGAAGAATGCCACCACAGGAGCTAGGAATCGTAAAGATAAGATGACCATAAACTAGTAAAGACTCTTGTTTCTAAGTATTCCTATTATGTCCTGACTTCATGTTCATTTGTGTGTGGGTGTGTGGGGGGGGGGCAGTGACCAGGAATTGAACTCAGGACCTTCCACTTGCCAAGCAGGCACTGGGCCTCTGAGCTCAATCCCCCATCTTTTGCATTAATTCTGTTTGTCCACCTAAGCTGACAATAAGCCATACAAAGCCATAGATCTTGAAAACTTTTCCAAGAAAAATATTAAAAGTATGAAGTCCTATCCACTATTTCTTTGCTGCAAGATGAAAAAAGCTTACTTGGCACTCCATTTAAAATGTGAGAAACCTCAATCTAGATCACAAAATCAGCATTTCATATGCATATACTTTGAGAAACATTGTTTGCTTGGTTTTTTTTTTGTTTTTTTTTTAACATATTTGGTTGTTACAGGGTCTCACTATGCAGTTCAGACTGGCCTTGAGCTCACTTTCATAGCCCAGGCTGGTCTCAAACTTGCACTGATCCTCCTACCTCAGCCTCCCAAGTGCTGGGATTACAGACATGTGCCACCACACCCAGACTCTGGTGCTTTAGTCCACTGAGGTATCTCACCAGCCCGAGAAACATTGTTGAAGAAGTAGGTTACTACAATGATTCCCAACCGTTCCCCTTTTATAGTTTTTCCCATGGAGCCTTGACTTATTTTTCCCTCTTCAAATGCACATTAACATTACTGTCCAGAGTTACAACCACTCCAGCCAAAGGCAAAGAGACTTGATGCTTTTGTCAGATAATCTGTCACAAAAATAATGTCCAATATCCACTGCATTTCCCAGATTATATCAGTGGTTGTCCTTAAGTTCCTATCCCACCTTTCCCCAGGGTTCCAGAGGCTCTCAGCTTGGAAACCGTAGCCAGGGAATGGGGAATGGCCCCTTCTCCCTCAAGATCCACCCAGATCTTTGGCCTGAAGTCCCCTCCCCACCTTACCAGTGTTATAGAATACAGTGTTGACAAACGTGCAGTTGCGGAAGAATGTGTTGCTGGATGTGACATCCTCGAAGTAGCACTCCTCAAAGAGGGAATCTTCAAAGGACACTGACTTCAGACGTAAACCAATGAACCTGAAAGGGCAGGGTGATGAGGTGTGCCGGCTCATCTTCACCCTCTCTCCACATCCTGCTCCTTCAGTAGAGTCATGGGCAACTTGGCATTGAGGAGAAACCATAGGAGCTGCCCCAAACCACCTTGCCTTGAGAAGTGAAGTTTAACAGCATCCACATACTTGTCATTGAAGTACTGCCCGCCTCGGTGGATCTGATTTTCCAGTGTAAAGTTGAAAGTCACATGCTCTACACGCTCCCCAGGGAACACTTTGGTGCGGGCTGCATAGTCCACAGCTTGCAGATGGCGAATCATGTCAGGAAACCAGACAGTCAGGCCGTAGTAGCTGGAGCACCGAGAAAGTGGAATCAGACAGGGTGGATTCAATATTAGAACCAGAGTCCCTAGTGAGACAGAAACCCACCTGCACTGGGGCATTGCTCACCCATTATCTTGCATTCCTTCCTTCCCAAGTACTGCGGTTCTGGGGACTTTGGGGCTTCTTTGCTCTCTACTACACTCTTTCCTTTATAAGTTTTTTTTCTTTCTTTCTTTCTTTCTTTTTTTTTAGACAGAGTCTTGCTTTGAAATTCAGAGTGGCCTTGAACTCACTACATAGCCCAGGCTGGCCTCAAACCCATAGCAATCCTTCTCCCTCAGCCTATCCAGTACAGCCACACTCTTTATCTCCCAAGCATCTGTTCTTCCCAACCCTCACTGCACAGACTTTACCTCCACTTCATCCTTCAGAATTTTGGTTCCCAACCCAAAGTCCCAAGTACTCCACAGCATGTTGTCCTCCCACCATGGCACCATCTTCACAGGAGGATTTATCTACTTTGACTGGATCGCACCTACTTCATCTCAGCACAGTACCCAGGCAGAACAGAGGCTTGGTCAGTTACAAGACTGTATGCTGAGTGAATGAATGCATGGAGCCACGGGGGGCGCCCTTCCCCTCTATTCTAACTTCCTGCATCTCTCCCCCAGCCCACCCACCAGAACCACCACACAGTACCATCCTAGCTCACACCCTCACCTGAAGGACATGGTGAACCATACGCCCATCATCATCAGAGTGATGCGTCGATATTCTGGACCAAAGCAGGAGAGGAAATTCCCCCAGACCTACAGGTAATCAAGCCAAGGCAGAAGTGGCTGCAGCCCTGACTTTCAATGCAAACAGGTCCCCATTTTCCTCCCCTACCCGCATCAGTCCACCCTCCCCTCACCCCCAAGCTCAAGCCCTGCCTTCCTTGCCACCTCTCCCCTTCCCTTCCCTGCCTTTACACACCATCCCCTTTTACCTGTCCCCCAAGGCTCAAGGCCCGGACTCCCCAGCGCTGGTACCAGGTCCCTGTGTCTGACTGGATCTCAATCAATTCATCTTCCTGATGAATTGTCTTAATGTGGGTCACCTGGGGTGAACAGAAGGGATGAGCAGTCACACACACTGTATTTCCCAAGCTCAGCTGGGCCTGTCTCAGTTTCCCTGCAGTAGCAGTAGCACTGTGGCAGAGTGTGGTCTGAGAGATCTAGAAAAGTAGGTGGAGGAAGCTTCAGAATAGGGCTGAGTGGGGGCTGGGGCTGCAAAAGCTAGGTGGTGTGGGAGGAGCGGCTGGTGTCTTACTGAGAATACTCGTTCTGGATGTCCCTTGGCTCGCATGTTGGTATCATGCACCTGCTTCAGCACCATCCAGGCTTCGTCATGCTTCCCGTTCTAGAGCCACAAACACAATCCCAGGTCGCAGTCAGCCCTCCCTGACCTGGGGTCACACAGCTCCTCCCACCAAGCTGGCTTGTAGAGTCCCAGAACACAAAAAGGCCTAAACCCACCCACAACCTCTGGCCTGTGGCCGAGTATCATTCCAAACTGGGGTGCAATAAGACATAACCAGACCTGGCCAAGATCTGGGGACAGAGGACAGCCCTGGAGGCACATACAAGCATGGGTTCTAGGGATTCCCTGATACAATGGAAAGAGAAAACAGAGGACAAGAGAAATTGATGGGCAGGCATGCAGTCAGAGAAGGAGCAGCATCCTGACCCTCTTGAACCAGGTGTAGCTGGAGGGGAGGGAAAAGAGGTGGGAACTTTTTTGAGCTATAGAGTCAGGGCCAGAGCCAAGACCCATGCCTGCAAATCTTAAGCCAACCATAGTTGAAGATGCTGCTGATGTTTGTGCCCACAGATTCCCTCTGGAGATGCGTTCTGAGACAAAGAAGCCAGATCATGACCCGAGTACAGCCCTTGAGGAAGGAAGACAGCCAGACAGGATCACACCAACCCACGACGAGCACCTACACGCAGAGCCCTGATGCCCTCCGGCTCCCACCCTGCCCAGCACGGCCCCATTCACCTCCAAGAAGAAGCGGGGACTCTCAGGCTGTGTCGTCAGAGCCCCAATGGCAAACACAGAGGGAAAGGCGCAAACGAGGACAAATACCCTCCAGCTATGGAACTGGTAAGCAGAGCCCATCTGAAAACTCCAGCCTGGCAGAGACAGAGTCACAGCATCAGCAGAGAAGCCAGCAGCAGGGGCTCCTAGCACAGGAGCCCAGGAGAAGCAGGAGGAGGGCCAGACTGGGTGCACCGGGCTGGCTCACCATAGTGGGGAATGATGGCCCAGGCCATAGCAGCTGCGTACACTCCGCCGATCATCCAGAACATGCAGAGCCAGCTCAAGTGTTCCCCACGCTTCTCCTGAGCCAGAAACTCCGAGAAATAGGAGAAGACAATGGGGATAGACCCCCCAATCCTGGAGGACAGTAAGAATTCGGCATGAGAAACTGCACAACTTTCTGGTCCTCTACCCCAGCACTCTGTACTTCCAAGTTCTTTGTATCTTCCAGTGACTCTGATTTTGGGTTTGTTTTCTTCTGCAGTACTGGGGATTGAACCCAGGACCTGTACACTGAGCTACAGGCTCAGCCCTTATTTGTGGCCAGGTCCCACTTAGTTGCCCAGCCTGGGCTCGAACTTGTGATCATCCTCCTGCCTCAGCCTTCCAGAGACCGGGGCTTACAAGCATCTGCTATCATGCCTGGCGCCTTCCATCCTTCCAGATTTTTTGTTTATTTTTTAAGACAAGGTCTCACTGGCCTTGAGTAAATCACCCGGCCTTGAACTCACTATGCAGCCCAAGCTGGCCTCAAACTCATCATGATTCTCCTGCCTCAGCCTCCTGAGTGCTGGGATTGCAGGCATGAGCCACCACAGCTGGTCACTCATAGCTTTCAGTGACCACTTCTCATGCATGATGCCCTACAAGCTTTTTCACTGCCATCAAGCAAGCATCCTGGGGTTAGTGGTAAGTAGGCAGCTGGGTCTCGGATGAAGGACAGGAATAAATATTAAATCTTGAAGGCGATGAGTCGTGGGGAAGCACGATAATTGCAAAAAAGGGGCCTTCTCCAGACAATGAAGATGAGCAATGAAGGCTGGCCAAGTAGCTCAGTAGATGAAAGCACCTGCTTAGCCAGACAAGGGTGCAGGGCTTTGATCCCCAGCCTGCGTGCCAGCCCCACCCCTGGAGCACACTGAGCTGGTGAATGAGACTGGGAGTGGTGGCAGAGTAGTGGCACATGCCTATAATCCCAGCACTTGAGAGGCTAAAAAACAGGAAGGATCACTACAAGTCCAATCTGTGTAGTGAGACCCTATAGATCCTATGCTAAATGTATTGAAGAAAGAGAGAGAGAGAGAGAGAGAGAGAGAGAGCAATGAAAAGCATGAGAGCACAGGCCAGAAATGAAGAGTTAGGGCCTGCAGGAGAGGGGCAAATGGAAGTGTGAAGAGGGAAGCTTAGGTTGTCACCATGTGAGTGTGTCACTAAATACAGGCAACGTGTGGTCTGGAGGTGGTAACTCTAGGCCTTGCAGGAGCCCAGGCAGGGCAGAGCCAGAGGCCCAATTGGCCCCCTTGCAGAGAGGCTAGAGAACAGGACTAAAGTGGAGTGGAGGCTCAGGACAGCGCAGACAGCCCCAGCCAGGGCAGGGTAAGCCTAACAATGGGGAGAGAAGAAAGGAATTCACTCATTCATTCAACTCACACATATTTAAACTAGAATTACACTAGACCCCTAAAGAATGACAGTGGCCAAGATATAGGCCTAGCTTCAAAAGGCTCAAGCCGTGGATACTCACCCAACCCCAGAAAGGAGGCGACAGAAGAGGAAAGTGCCATAACCCTGGACGAAGGATGAGAAGAAGGCGAAGACGCTGTTGACTGAGAGCGAGATGAGCAGACATTGTCTTCGACCCAGCCGATCAGCCAGACCCCCCCAGAGGAAGGCTCCCACCATCATGCCCAGGTAGACAATGAGGCCTGGAGGGAAGAGGACAGGCAGGAAGGCTGTGAGCAGCATGCCTCAGTGCTCAGGACCAGCTAAGCATCTCCAGCTGAAGCTGAAGCCAAATCAGTCCAGGGTCTGATGAACCACTAAAGCCAAGTCTACCCAGATCTTTGCCGGATCTCTGTCCTCCCTTAAAGAAGGAGGTCTCTTTGTTATTCCTTGGTATATGTGCTGCCAAAGCAAGCACATATCTTTTATTCCTTGAGAAAGGGGCTCAAATTCCTTTCATCCTCCCAGGAAATTGCCCACACAAATCCACCTTTCAGTTCAAGTCCCAATGCTCCAGGTTCTAAATCTCCCCAGTTTATTTTTTCCTTCATCAAATCAGAATTGCAATTAATCTTTAAAATCAGCTACTCTGGGGCCAGCATGATGATGGTTCAGCAGTCTAAAGCAGCTGCTTAGGAAAGCTTAGACAACCACAGGGACCACAGTTTGATCCCCAGCACTATGTGCTGTGCCAGCCCCACCCCCAAGACAGGCTGAGCTGGCCATAATACAAGAAAAAAAAAAAAAAAAAACCTTTAAGGGGCTGGGGAGATAGCTCAGGGGCACAAGTGCCTGCCTGGCAAGTGCAAGGTCCTGAGTTCAATCCCCAGTTCCGCAAAATAAAATAAAATCAGCTACTCTGTATAGGGCCCTACATGTGGTGGTACATGCCTGTGACCGCTGCACTCAGGAGGCTGAGGCAAGAAGACCACTTTTGAGTTAGAGGCCAGCCTGGGGTACAAAGTAAGTTCAAGACCACTGGAACTACACAGTAAGATTTTGTCTCAATACCAACATAAATAAGTTAACTAAATCATCTACCCTAAACTTTGCATTTACCCATGCCCAAACTCAGCCCCTGGGAAAAGAGACCTATCCAAGGCACAGCAAGGACTTGGCCTTTTCTCTATGAAACGACCCCTCGGGTCCCCCTCAGGACAGGTTGTCAGACACCATGCCCTGGTCCTTGAACACTCCCAAGCCTGGAGGGACTAGGGATCTCTACCCTCACCCCCCAAAATGATTCCCTCATTTATCCCAGGGAGTTTGAATATTGCCTTCATATTTCCCATAGGAAAAGGGAACAGGGTAGCAAGAAGGAAGGCTATGAAAAAACATTAAGCCCAAGATGGTGGCACATGCCTGAGTCCCAGCATGTTGGGAAGCTGAGGCAGGAAGAGGGCAAGTTTGAGCCCAGTCCAGACCACTTAGCAACTTAGTGAGACCCTGTCTCAAAATTTAAAAAAAAAAAAAACTTTTTGTTTTGTTTTGTTTTGTTTTCTGACTCAGCCCCACCTGAGGGTGGGGCTGGCGTAATATGTGGTGCAGGGAATCGAACCACAGTCCCCTGTGCCTACCTAAGCTTGCCTGAGCTGGCACTTTAGACTACTAAGCTATCTCACCAGCCCCACAAAAATGTTTAAAAGGGTTAGGAATGCAGCTGAGAGCAAAGGCCCCTGGAGTTTAACCCCCAGTACCACAATAAGAAAAACAGAAAGGAAATAAACAGTGGCCCATCCCACTGTCACCACATCCCACAGAACTAAGCAGGCCAGCATACCCAGCCCTGAGCCCAAGTCCCAGTCCAGCTGCTTTTCCCCAAGCCCCTCTTTCACATACAGCTTCACTGACAATTCCAAAAGAGGATTCAAGGGGACAGAGGAACCTTGGCCCCTCTGGAAACAGCTTGGAAGCAGGGTCTGTGGGAGCCCAGTGGGAAGGATTAGAGCCTTTCCCAAGATCAAGTATGACATTGGGTGTTTCTAGATTAGGGATAGCACAGGCCTGGAGCACCTCCAATATAGCTTACCCAGCATTCCCTTGTTGGAGTCAGACAAGCACATGTCCTTCTCAGCACTGGGCAACACGAAGCCCACCACGAAGACCTCAACACCATCAGCCATTAGTGCCAGGCCAAGAACAAAATAAAGTGTCCACTGAAAGCGGCCGTGGCCACATTCCCGTAAGATGGTTTCATACTGCTGGGCCAGTTCTTCACGTTCTTTCCGCCGCTGGGCCTCCCCCCGACCCCCAGGAGGGCCTTCCCCATCACTCAAGCCCCCTCTCATGCCAGCTAGGGCTGCCCCATCTGCCATCCGCTCGCCTTTGCCCCCAGACTCTGCCCGGGGGATACCCTGATATTCGCCCTCATAGATCTCATCATCCTCATCATGGCCCTCAGTGGCATCGCTGGATGCACCCCCTTCCTCCTCATCCTGAGTCCCCTCCCCGCGGTAATAGCCGTCCGCAGGGGCAGGGTAGTCATCGTCATCATCCTCCTCCTCGAAGCGGGAGTAGGATCTCCGAGAGTACTCATCCTGGACTCTGTCCAGGCCTTTTGCCACCTTCTTGGTTGCATGCTTTTTGACTTCCTTGGCAATGTCTTTGGCCCCACGGATGAAAGCCGCCCGGTCTCGAAAGCCCTCTTCCATGATGGGGCTTGGGGCACTTCCCCAGATCTGTTGCTTCACTCTCTTCCTTTCAGCTTTTTGCTCAAGGGTAAAGTTATGTTCCAGGGTCTTTCGGCTCAAAATAAAAGGAAATAAGACCTAGCCAGTGAGTGTCTAGGAGTTGAAAGAAAGAAGAGGATGTCTGATTTACACCCAGTTCTGTTCAGTGAGCAAGGACGGGGACGGTGCCAGGGGAAGGGTAGGGAAGAGGGAGCCAGGATAACACAGCAAAGGCTTCCTCTGTCTCTTCCGGGAACCTCTGGAGACCTAGAAAAGTAAGAGAGACAAAAAAGAAGGTGTGAAATCTAAGATGGGAAAGGCCAGTGAAGAAATGCTCTCAACCTTTGGCCCCATCTGAACCATCTGGCGAAGAGACAGTATCCTTGCTTCATGCTACTGTGAGTACAGAGGAATGATTCTCCAGGCCAACTGTGGGGCATTCAAATATCAGTCCCCTTTCTTTGACCTTGGAAGCCAGACCCAATCACAGTCTCCTATCCTGAGCCCTCCTCTGTACCCCCTACCCTACATCAAGTACAAACCCCCTTACTTTATTCTCAACCTGCAAACAACAAAACAGAAAAATACAAGAAAGCAGAATTCCCTGCTCTAGTCTGTCTGGGGCTCCTGGGTATACAGCTTGGGGAGATGCATAGCTGGAAGCCAAGCCTTCTAACTGACTGAATTCAGGTCACTGGTGACAGCTGGCGGTAGGGAGGGGCTTCCACAGTTCTTTCATGGGGTTCCAAGTTTATAGCCCTCCCAAGGACTTTCTCCTGCCACAGCTTATGCTGAATTGCCAGAGTCAGACAGACTTCCTGCTAGGCATTTACTTGCTAAGCAATCAAGGGCATGTCCTAAACAGGGCACAGTTTCTTCATAGTTAAAAAAGGTAAAATAAGAATGAAATGATATAATGCATACAACCTCCTGACCACAGTATGTAGCACACAAAAAGTGACAAACATTAGCTCTTACTATCGAGGTGATCATAATAGAGAAGTGCCCTACGCTATCTCACAAGGTCCCACATCAAAGCAATCTCTGGAGGTTCTTCAGGGTGAATGCCAAGAAGGGTATCATAAAGGGATGTTATCAAGGAGAATGCTGGCCCATGGTGACACATGTGACAGATCACCTGAACTGAAACCCCAAACTCACCCACTTTCTCACAGTTCTTAGGTTACTTAGCTTCTCCGTGCTCTCATGTCCTTAAGTTTAAACTGAAGACAGCCAGGCATAATGGTGTACACCTACACTGCCAGCACTCTGGAGCCTGAGGTAGGAGGATTACAAGTCTGCCCAGTTCAGACAACTTAGGGCAATGCTATCCCAAAATTCAGATAAAAAAGGTGCTGGAGATAATTCTCAGAATAAGCATAAGAATTTCTTTTTTCTTTTTTTTTTTTTGGTGAGACCAGGGTTCAAACTCACGACCTTGCACTTGCCAAGCAGGCACTTGTGCCACAGAGCTATCTCCCTAGCCCCAAGAATTTAATCCTATAGAAGATCTGCTACAAACACTAGCCTCCTCCTTTTTATATGCTGAAAAGTGTGAAGGAAGTCGGAAGCAGGTATGATTAGGAGGTCATACTTACATGCTGCTGCCCAGTATCCTCTCAAGAACCCTCTTTAAATTAATTCCAGCTGGCAGTATGGCTCAGTGGTCTAAAGCATCTGCTTAGGAAAGCTTAGGCAGCTGCAGGGACTGTGGTTCAATCCCCAGCACCACATGCTGCGCCAGCCCCGCCCTCAGAGCAGGCTGAGCCAGCCAATAAATAAATAAGTTGATAACTGAGTTATTAAAAAAATAAATTAATTCCACATGATCTCCTTTTAGACAGACACAGGAAGACCCAAAAAATGGAGACTTGGAACCTGAGTAGAATGGACAAGAGGGAAGATCAAAAGCTACAAGAGGGCCGGTTGGCTGCAGCACCTTCCCTCAGGATGTCCTGTATGGTCAGCTTATACTGGTAAGGGTGAGAATGGAGTTGAGGAGGCAAAAAATTTTTTAACATGAGGGTCTAAAGTCCATAGTTGTACCTCTTTCCTCCAGGGCTTCACCTCCTAATCCCCCTTATTCCTTTGTGCTTCTCCTCCAGAAGTCAAGGAAAAAGCAGTCCACAAATACCGCATTGCGTAGGCAGCTAGAATAAAGGGGGCCTAGAGCCTCCCCTCAGGAAAGACTTCTTCCAAAGGGAGGCACTAGGATAACCTTCATCCTTCATACCAACAGAAGATTCAGGCCAAGTTTCTGATCAGAGACCATACCCTAAAAATACACTGCCTCCTGCTCCCACTCACCCAGGGACCTTCATTAAATTCTCTCTCTCTCTCTCTCTCTCTCTCTCTCTCTCTCTCTCTCTCTCTCTCTGTCTGTCTCTCTCTCTCTCCTCTCTCCTACACACACACACACACACACACACACACACACACATATTCTGATTTAAGAGGGTAAGTGATATTGTGTGGTTCAGAAGGAAGCACTGGACAGTAGAGCATTATACCCTCAGGACAAATGTAAGCAGTGGACCACAGTGACCAGAAGCAGTGACCCCTATGTCACCTTCTTTTCTTCATGGTTCAGGGCCCAAGCATCCTCCATGAAAGAGAAGGAACCATGGAATTCCCTCAGCACAAGGCAATCTGCATGTCTCTTTTCTTTCTCTATCAAGATCTCCCCTAAACCTGGCAGGAAGCAGATGGACCTTGTATTTGTTGACATTGTTTACCCCTGAGAGGTACATGTGATCTAGAGCAGGCTCCCACAGCCACAGTAGGACATGATGGCTCAACAGCCAGCTCCCTCAGGGCCAGCAAGCCCAGGAGGGAGAGAAAGAAGACACATGCTTTGCACTGGTGAGGAAGTGGTGCTATTTTTAGTCCCCAAAGCAGCACAGAGTGGCTAAGCCTGAAGAAGAGAGACAACATTTGAAGACGTGGAGGCTAACAGAGATGAAATTCAGGTTTACAAGGGCCCTTTAAGGTGGCTGATAGGAAAAGCGCCCAGGACATTTTTTGCAGTAGGTAGAAAGAGTAGGTGGGGGGACTCCCCAGCAAATGCTCCCCTCCTCGGCAACTCACCCCTGTCCATCAAGGACACTCACTTGAAATCACTCAATCTCTCGCTCATCTTTCCTCAGGTGACAAGGTCAGTAAGAAGCAGGCAAAACACTGGGGGGTAGGGACTAAGCGCTCCTCCCCATTACAGTAGGATGGCTAAGCACAACCACCTCCCAGGACCAACAAGGCTGCACCTCCCCTCCCCACAGTCTGCCCCTGGGTTAGACAAATGGGAGCATCCATAATAGGGGGGGGGGTGTCAGCGGAGAATGCCCTCAGCAAGGGAGGCAGAGGCAGGGATGCAGCAGAGACCTACGCTGCACACTCACAGACGGCTACTACCAGCATCTGCAGCCACCCCTAACCCCATCATGCCTCAGCTCCAGTATAAAAGGTGATCCCACAGAATTTGCTAAACCATTCCTTCAAGAACCTCCCCAACCTTGGTCCTGCTGCTGGACATGTGCCCACCATTACTCAGCAACCCCTGCCAATGACTGCCTCCAGCCTCCACCACCCTTGCCCCCGACACTTGATCCTTTACCATCTCTGCCCCCCACGTTCAAGCAGACTGAGGTGCATGCACTTTCTGGCCATAGCCAAGGTCATTTATCTTTCATTCATGGGTGAGGGGCAAGGTGAGGAGCTTGAGAGAATCAGATCCTACCTAACAGCTCCTACCAGGCCAACAGGCCAATCTCTGAAGAGAGGCAATGGGAGTAGAGACTTAGTAACGAAAAAAATTATATATATTCCCCTTAAACACACAACAACTGAAATAAATGCCAGCATCAACAATCCCTCACCCCTAGAGCGAGGGCGGTAACCCTCCCCTAAAGCAATGCATCGGAGGATAAAATGGCTGCAAGGCAAGGCAAGGATGCTTCTGCCAGGGCGGGGTGGCAGGGACAGAGAGAGGGTCTCACCTGGGCTGGGTTCCCCGGATAGGGAGTGCAGGGTGAGGGCGGGGGTCCGGCCGCGGGGCTGAAGCGGCAGCGACTGCTCCGGGTACCGGGAAGCGGCACTGCAGACCTGCCCCCCCCAACGCCCCGCGCTCCCGCCCCGCCCGCGCCGCGAAGCACCGGGAGAGACCATTCATTGTGGGGGGGGGGGGGGCAGAAAGGATGAGGGGCTCGAGGCACAGAGAGAAATGACGAGGGTGTGAGGGGGCTGTCACGGGGATAGCTGAAAATGACGCAAGCCCTTCCCAAATCCTTCCTCGTAAAAAAAAGAAACTAAGAAAAGGCAAATAGTAATTTTAGGAAGACACAAAGGGAGGTGGTAAATGAGGAGATAAGGCAGCCCCTTCCTCAGCACCTCAGCCACCGCAGAGCTGAACCCAGAAGTTTCAGGGCCGCTTGCTGCCCAAAAACACTTCCCTCCTTCTTATCCACTGCTCTCACGCTCCTTTCCTGCAGCCCCCTTGCAAACTCAGAATGCTCAGACGCCAATTCCTGGATATTTTAGAGAAAGCCAGGCTAGCAAGGTATAGTTTCTATTCCAAAAAGCCAGAGGCCGATTTCTGAATCCCTGCTCTCTCCTCCAGAAACAGCGATTATTTCTCTAGCGTGCAGACAGCATCCACTCATCCTCGTCCTCCGTTCAGTTGCTGGTCCCAGGTGAGTACTGGAGAAGCTGGGAGGAGTTTATGGGTCTGACCAACTGGACATCCCCCCTTCCATTCATTTATTTGCTCCCATGACTCAAAAGGGGTCCCCACAATCCCCTTCCTTTTCTTTCACACACACACACTCACACTCACACTCACACACACCTTAATACAGAGCAGAAAAAAATTCAATTCCTTAATGTTTTCTTTACCCTGGTAACCCATACCTAGACTCAGAGAGTCAAGACCAACCACTTGCTCACAGGCAGAGTCATCCTTCTCCAGGAAGATGAAATGTAGTGGTTGAAGATGTCCGTTCTTTTTTCTTTTTTTAATTGTTTCAGAACTTCTGTTTGTTTATTTATTTTTATGGCCGGGTCAGCCTGCCCTGAGAGCAGGGCTGGCGCAGCATGTGGTGCCGGGGATTGAACTGTGGTCCCTGCAGCCGCCCAAGCTTTCCTAAGCAGGCGTTTTAGACCACTGAGCCATCCTGCCAGGCCCCAAGATGTCCGTTCTGAGGGTATCTGTTCCAGGTAAGGTCTTAGGATGTTCTGCACAAAACACTGATCAACACACTGTTGGCTCTTAACTAAGTTCCCTGCCTCTGTAAACCTCAGGTTTCGTGCCTGGAAAATACATATTTTCAAGATGCTGCACTAGGTCCTTTACAGTTCTAGTAGTGTATGATCTGCTTTACTAAATGTAGAAGTTTCACAATGGTGGAAAATATTACCTAAAGAAGGTTGGCAGCCTGTGTCCCAAGAGATCTCATAGTTGGCATTTGGAATGGTGAGCTTACCATTGGACCAAAGCTGACTTTTGGAAATACTAGTGTGCCAACAAGGTTCACAATTTATTGAAATACAAAGTATTAATACATAAATATTTTAAACCTTTAACTGTCACTCGGACCAAAAAATTATGTGTACATGTCTAATACATTCTTTCCCTAAAGCCTGACAAAAATCATGTCAATGCCTAAATGCACACTGATATAATTGAACAGGAGGATTTGTATCTTTAATGGCATCTGGCCATCACCAATAAGGAATCATGCCAATGGGACCAGGATACTCTTCTTGGCAACAGTTCTCTACCCCCACTTCTCTGCTGTGGGCAACCCTGCCAATGCTCCTAGACTACTTACTATGATGGCTAAACCACTCTTTCTAGGATGGCACTTGGAATGCTTCTGCCCACACAGGCCTCAAGGACTCTTTTTACTAGAATTTCAGTGCTCATCCCTCTTCAAGCTGAGATATCTTTATTTAAGTATGTTAATATTTCCAATAGAGTTATAGCTAAGTATTGCTGGCAGGAAGCCATTTTTTCTCTTTAATGTGGTTTTGTCTATTCTCCACTGATACATACTTACTAAAATAAAAATACTGCACTTAGAAGTAAAATTTCCCACTTTCTTTCTTTCTTTCTTTCTTTCTTTCTTTCTTTATTTATTTATTTTTGGTCTTTTTTGAGATAGGGTCTCATTATGAAGTTCAGGCTGGCCGAACTTCACCAATCCTCCTGCCTCAGCCTCCCAAGTGCTGGGACTACAGGTGTGCGCCACCACGCCCGGCAGAAAATTTCCCACTTTAAACTGGGAAAATGTGATCATTTCCCCTGGTTGCCATGGCTTTATCTTCCCCACCATGTCCTCAATTCCCTTCCCCAGTTAGCTGGATTCACTAACAGGCATGCTCCTTGATCTCTGCCCTGGGCCCTACCAGCCTCCTTTCTCCCTCATGTACCTCAGGCAGCCCCACAGCGTTTAATGCTGTCTGCTTTGATGATGCCCACATTTGACCGCTATTCCAAATCACAATGTCCCATCTATCTATCAAACATCACCACACGGACATTTGAACACTGGGGCAGCTATAGAATTCCCAAAACAACAGCCCCCAGCTGAAGCAACTTCCTCCCTTTTACCTGTTTCCAAGTAAGTTATATGTGCTGTGACAGGAAAAAGATCTGAGATGCCCTGATCTGTGGGAGCTCCCCAGCTGGCTCACTTACGCCTCTAACACCAAACAGCACTGTATGCTAAATACTCTGATATTTATGTTTCTGCCCAGAACACCTCATCCTCCTGCATGGAGCTTTCCCTTCATCTTTGCCTAAGAAGCCTCTGCCTGTCTTCCCTACCCTCGTCCCACTGTGGACTAACTCCTAGGCCTTCACACTGAGCTACGCCTCCAGCCATTTTTATAAATTATTACTTTTTCAGACAAAGTCTTACTTATCAAATTGGTCACATTGGGATCAAACTTGCAATCCTCTTGATTCAGCCTCCCAGAGTGCTAGGATAACAAGTGTGAGTGACCATACCCAGCTATCCTTTGTGGTTAAATTTAGGAATCACTTTTTTCCTGAATTTTCATGCCAATTTTGATGCCTTTCCTTTTGCTCCGAAAATAGTTACAAAGAGCATTTTTTTTTTAACCAGGGTCTCCCTGGCCCCTCTGCCCACCTTTTGCAGACCCACGCCTTACTTCCTGTCCCAGTCCTGAGCCCACCAGGCCCGCATACCAGCTGGGTCAGGACCCTTGGCCCACCTTCCCCTTCCCCTTTCCCTTTTTTTTTTAACCCCTCCTGCCCAAGCTCCAGTACCGAACCCAAAATACATCTCATCTGGCAACCCAGCTGGTCCACGAGCCTACCAGGACTCCTCAATTCCAGAGCTCCACCTCCACCTACAGACCAGACCCACGGGGCTTCACAGCAGCCAGCAGCCGGAGCTCTGACACGAAGCCAGGAACTTCTGTAGGGGAACCAACTTGGGGGTTCCAGACCAAACGCCCATAGGTGCTAACAGCATAACATCACCAAAGTGCTGAGATCTCTTCTATACAAAATGATAACAAGGGGTAGGATGCAATCTCAAGGCCCGAGCCTACCCAAATCAAATACAGAAGACACTGTCATGGAAGAAAATGGGAATCATGCAGATGGAACCTCTGAATTGGTAGCATCTGAGGCAGACAGACAAGTGCAGAAACTTATAGAGCAACTGAGATCAGAGATAACATCTGAAGTAAAAAAAGAAATACATGAAGTGGAAAAACGACTGGAGAAATGTATAGTGGAGATCAGAGCAGAAATAATATCTAAAGTTAACAAAGACATGTCTAAATCAATAACCAGGGTCTCATTTTATACCCCATGCTGGCCTCAAACTTACTATGGTCCTTCTGCCTCAGCCTCCCAAGTGCTGGGAATATAAGCATGTGTCACCGCATCCAGCTTATGTCATCTTGACAGAACTTGATTATCCTTACATCCTAAGATGCTACTGGCAGTTTTTGTAGCCACCAAAATTTTACATTAAAAATGATGCAAAAGGAGAATCTGGCTCATGTTTTCTTGCCTACTGTGGGAGAGTTCACAACTATGTATGCCAAAGAAGGGAGGATGTAACTAACACATGTGACAGCCCCTAGATTTGTCTGGCTGCTAAGGTCTTGGACCAAAGATTTTAATGTTATGGAAATCAGGTTTGGAAGAACTGAAAATGGAGACCAAAGCAGAAATTTAAGTACAAACTCTTTAAACAAAATGTCTGGTAGTAAATAGAAAAATGAAAAAAATTAACTGATGATGAAATATACTATTTTACTCATTACTTCCAATTATGAAAGACACTTGATTCCAAATATAAGCCAAATTAGGCTGCCCTCCATGTTCTCTTCCTTCCCTCAATGGCTTGGTTACATAATCCAGGCTGCCCTTGAACTCACTGCATACCCAGGCTACTTCAAACTCAACATGATCCTCCTCCCTCAGCCTCCTGAGTGCTTAGGTCACAGGTGTGCTGTGCCACATTTGGTTATCTTTCCATCTTTTAACGTAAGCAAATACACGCATGGGTTGACCCTCAGGTAAAACAGCACTCTACATTTCTTTTTTTTTTTTTTTTTTTTTTTTTCTTGGTGGTACCAGGGATCAAACTTAGGACCTTGTGTTTGCCAGGCAAGCACTTACACCACTGAGCTATCTCCCTGGTCCCCTACATTTCTTTTTAATCTTTATTTGGTACAGGGTCTTGCTACACAGCTCGGACTCATAGTGATCCTCCTGTCTTAGCCTCTCTAGTACTGGGACTACAGGCATGCATGAACACACCCAGTTTCAGTAGCCTGGGTTCTGGGGCCAGTACAGCATGCAGTACCTGGGATCAAACCAAGGTCCTTAAGCTTGCCAGGCAGGCACTTAGATCGCTATCTCCCCACATATTATACATATTTTCTTTTAAGGTAACCCAGAGCTCTCTCCACAACAGTAGGCAGTGATGGTGAACCTTGCACAGCTTTCAATGATGCCATAGGTTCATAGCCAATAGAATCTTATGACCTCATGCATAATAAGCATATTCTACCACTCATGGTACAGCCCCAGCCCTTTATTATTTTTCTTACAGTTACACAGTACTAGACTACAGATTTACCAGTTCAACCACCCCTTACTGATAGGCATGGAAGTTGTTTCTAACCTATTATTTCAAATAGTGCTGTATGAAAATTTATGCATGTTACTTCATATTTTTGCCAGCAAACCTCTAGGCACTTATCTTCTCAGTTTTACTTGAACACTGAGAGGTTAAAAACTGTAAGACAAACTCTATATAAGAAAACAAGTACTCTAGTGTACAACAGAGACCAACTATCACAGCTATACATTACAGAACAAGCCTTTAAAATGTATATGCCTAGCCGGGCGTGGTGGTGCACGCCTGTAATCCCAGCAATCGGGAGGCTGAGGCAGGAGGATCGGTGGGAGTTCGAGATCAGCCTGGGCTACAAAAGTGAGCTCAAGGCCAGCCTGAACTGCATAGCGAGACCCTGTCTCAAAAAGACAAAAAAATAAAAATAAAATAATATAAAAAATAAATAAATAAAATGTATATGCCAGCTGAACAGTGACACATGTCCTATAATTCCAACTGTTTGGGAGGTTGAGGCAGCAAAATCACAAGCTCAAGATCACCCAGGGCAACTTACTAAATCCCTACCTCAATTAAAATAATAATTAAAAAAAAAAAACAGGAGATGCAGCACTGCAGTAAAGTGCCCCTACCCTCAAATTCACCATAAATAGTCCTGCACTCTCTCTTACCAATACAAACAACACCCCGATATCTCATTTACCCAAAAAAGAAAACACTAAAAAGAATAAACAAAGAGTACAGTTTTATTCTCTCTGCTCTTGCAAAACATTTATGGTTAACATAAAAAAGAAAAAGCTCTTGTGAAGAAATGTACATTAAAAAGAGGGACTGGGGGAGCCTGAAAGGGATTTTTGCTTCAGCCATAAGAAACCACAGCAACTCTGATTGGTCCAAGGAATCAAAGAAAAGATAGTGGGGGAAATAAGAGGAAGAAATAAAATGAGAATCTACTGAGGGAGAGGGCCACGAAGTGGGCCACGAGGAGGAACTGGAGGGCGGGGAGTAGGTCTGGGTGGAGGCAGGGGCCCTCGCTGGTAGCCATAAGGCGGTGGTCGTGGAGGCCCAGTGTACCCATGAGGGGGCATCAGTGGAGGAGGTCCTCGCATTCCATGAGGTGGCATAGGACCTGGGTGACCTGCATGAGGAGAAAGAAAAGTTAGTACAAGTGAGAAACAGGAAAGAGTTGATACTGGGAGAGATGACATGGAACAGTGAAGAGAGATACAAAAAGTGAAGGAAATAGCACAGGACACAGAATGTGCAAAGAAAGCCAGGAGGCTCCACTTGAGACAAGGATATGACTGAGTCTACTCACCCATGGGAGATCCAAATGGAGGCCCTCGGGGGGGCATGCCCATGGGAGGAGGTCCCGGGTGAGGCATTCCAGGTGGTGGTCGGGGTGGTGGCTGTCCTCCTGAGCCTGGAGGCCCAGCATGAGGATGTCCTAAGCCATGGGGGCCATGGTGGGCCAGCTGCATCTGAGACATCCCTACTAAAACAAAACAGACACAGGAAAGAGGAGGAACAAAAAGAGGGCATAGACAATAAAGAAACAAAAACAACAAAAAGTGACCCTTAGGGAAGGCTATGAAAAACGAGGTTGGTCAAAAGTGCCCCATCCTTGCCGGGCATGGTGGCGCACACCTGAAATCCCAGCAGTTGGGAGGCTGAGGCAGGAGGATTGGTGCAAGTTCCGAGACCAGCCTGGGCCACAAAAGTGAGCTCAAGGTCAGCCTGAACTGTACAAGACCCTGTCTCAAAAAGACAAAAAAAAAAAAAAAAAAGTGCCCCATCGCTGACCACACTCCAACAATACAAGAGACAGGAAGCCAACTCCCCACCCACCTCAGTTGCTCCTCTGACTTAGGTACTGCTAACAGTGACACAAAAGCATACTGGTAAGTGCAGGGATTTGCTGTTACAGGGCTAGGGAAAGGAGGAGATACTACCTGGGCAAAGATCTAATTCTATTTTTTTTTGCACAATTGGGGCTCAAACTCACGACCTTGCACTTGCCAGGCAGACACTTGTGCCACAGAGATATCTCCACATCCCCTAATTCTAAATGATAAGATTTCTTCAAGAATAAAATAGCAGGGCCTGGCGGGATGGCTCAGTGGTCTCGAGCGCCTGCTTGGGGAAGCTTGGGCGACTTCAGGGACCGCAGTTCAATCCCCGGCACCACATGCTGCGCCAGCCCTGCCCTCGGGGTGGGCTGAGCCGGCCATAAAAATGAGTGAATAAACAAACAAAGGTTCTGAAACAAGAATAAAAATAATAAATAAAATAAAAATATTCTAAAAAAAAAAAAAACTTAAAAAAAAAAAAAGAATAAAATAGCAATAGACCAACCAACACACAAAGACTGGGATGTGCAAGTTCCAGGTGTGTCAAACGTCATACTGTATAAGCAAGAGACCAGAACAGAAGTTCTGACTACTACAGTAGTTTGTTTGGGTTTTACTATATAAATAGAAACCAAAAGAAGAATTTTGTATGTTCAAAAAGTATACGAACATTTATCTTGAAAAACTATTCTCAAGTAAGTAACTAAAAATGAAAGATTACTACTAAAATAAATCAGGTGTGCAGTAATGAGAAAATAAGCCTGAAAAAATTAGGTAAGGGGGAGATATCAGAGTGGAAGGATGGAAAATGGACAAACTCCCAAACTTAAGAATTGTGTACCTAGGGCCAGGGATATAGCTCAGCAGCATAAGCTCCTGCCTTGCAAGTACAAAATTAAGAGTTCCATCCCCAGTACTGCAAAAAAGGGAGGGGAGGGGAGAGGAGGGGA
>PVJA010013956.1:0-48385 GCA_004027025.1 Myocastor coypus | reverse complement strand
TTTTTTTTTTTTTTTTTTTTTTTTTTTTTTTTTTTTTTTTTTTTTTTTTTTTGTCTTTTTGAGACAGAGTCTCACTATGCAGTTGAGGCTGGCCTTGAGCTCACTTTTGTAGCCCAGGCTGGTCTCGAACTCGCACCGATCCTTCTGCCTCAGCCTCCCGAGTGCTGGGATTACAGGCGTGAGCCACCACGCCCGGCTTTTTCCGTGTTTTTGATTGGAGCGATCGCGCTGTGTGAGGTGGCAGCTCCTGGTGGTTTTGACTTGCATTTCCCTAAGGATTGGTGATGCTGAGCATCTTGGCATGTGCTCTTTCGGCTGTTTCTCTTTCTCGTAAAGTGGTCT
The DNA here is from genome assembly GCA_004027025.1 of Myocastor coypus. Classification (NCBI taxonomy): domain Eukaryota; kingdom Metazoa; phylum Chordata; class Mammalia; order Rodentia; family Myocastoridae; genus Myocastor; species Myocastor coypus. The sequence continues at coordinate 48,043 of PVJA010013956.1, read as the reverse complement.
GTTCACGTCCTTTGCCCGTTTCACAACCAGGTTGTTCTCACAGCCTGGCTGGCACTGGAGCTTTCCTGGAGCGCCGCTTCACCTAGTTGCGTTCAGGTTGTGCGAGGCCATTTTACACAGACAATGACAGAGACCATGTAGCCGGGAAGACGAACAGGTCCACTGTGTAGTCCCTTGCAGAGGGAAGCGGCGACCCTACAGATAATCTAGAACTGTTTATGGAAAGGGCCTCCTCCGTTTTGCGTGAAATGGGCCACCTTGCACATAATAACAGCTCGCACATCATTTCGCAATGAAAGCTTTCCCACGGTGACCCAGGGTGCCCGGAGCATGCGTACTGAGCTCCCAGCCAACTCTCTCTCAGTGCTCAGGGTAGCGACTCGAAGCGATTCCTATTGTCTTCAGACCTTCTCACCTTAAAATCTTCCCTCGTCTTCCGTAATGGCCTTTGCTCCCGTGTAGTAGAGCAGAAGAGTACAGCGCGGCGCAGAGATTCCCCGCGCTCCTTCCAGGCGGACTGCGCCTGCTCCTGCCGGGAGCTGCGGCGCCCCCATCCGGGCCCACGTTCTTCCCTCGGGCACCTCTGTGCCACCCAGCATGCCCGGCATTTCCATGTTTTAAAGGTTATTTCCCTATGCTTTCAAACAAAGCGAGCCCCTGAGTCTATCTATATCATCCAGGTATAAATATACGGGCACGATAATGTTTACTTGCTGGTTTGACTCCTGTTTGTACAAATACAGGCAGGAATTTATCCAGAACGCAGCTTGGCCATCTGATTTTGTCAAGCCGCTGCTTAAAAACTGACATCTTTTTTTTTTTTTCCCCCAGTGTGGTCTTATTTTTATTTTTTACAAAACATTTCCATGGTTTATTATTATTGTTTTACATTTTTATCTATTTATTTTTAAATTTTGATTTTAGTTTGAAAAGTAAAAACAAAAGCAAGGACAAAAATCAGAAACAAAGACAGAAGGGCACATATGTTACAGATTTTTAAAACAAGAAAAACTGGCAATGGTTGATATATTATCGATTTTTACCATCAGATCTGTTGCTCAGCTTAGCAGCTGTAGAGATGTGAGGATGGACCTAGGCTTGATTAGTACCGCTTGCTTTCAAGAGGCCTTAAATGTTTGTTCTTGTCTCTCTTCTTTTTTCTCTTTCTACCTTTTTTGAAAAAAAAAAAATAAAGAGAGTGTAGCAATGATTGCTGTGACCGTAGAAGCGGGGCACAGTTCGAAGACCAAGCTGACCGGCGCTCAAGCTCAGTTTTCCGGTCACACATTGCTGTCCTCGATGTAGTTGCTCAGACCGCCGCCTTCCAGGGAAGCCCGGATGCAGACGCCTCGACGTGAAGTCACGCCTTCTCTCTTTACACGTTTTCAAAGTATGGCACTGTTTTGATCAAATACTTTTTGTAATGAATTTCTTTCATAAGGCTTACTGCGGAACACAGGAGCCTCCATCTGGGCTCCTTCCGGCAGGAGCCTTGCCACTCTCTTACCTGTTTCTCCTCTGCGCAGATGTCTCCAACTTCTCTCTGTCTTGAACTTGCCAAGGACACAGACATTCCATGTCCACGTATCTCCTCCTGAGTCCTCAGACTGAGCATTGTCGCACTTAGTTCACCATTGCCTGCCTGCCTGCCAGCGATGGTGACGCACCCACGCTCCCACATCCCCTCACCAGGCTGCAGAAGTTCTGATACAGTCCCAGCTTACAATATTAGGAAAATAAGTGAATGCTTCTTGCCACCGAGCCACGCTGTGTATTATCAGCCTACTTTCCTAACAACTCTTTATTTTTCCGTGAGTTGATATTTACCACCGTTTTGAAGCTGTTTACTCTCCTTTACAGTAATCAGAGATTCAGCCCTAAACTCAACGCCAGCAATTAAAACAGGATCTCAATATCGACCCGTGTCCGAGAATTCATGTGCTGTATTTGTGTTCTTGGACTCGGTCTTCTTGAGCCCCTCTGTCTCATCTGACTTTTTCGTTAGGGAAGAGTGAAAGTGACACCAGGGACAGCGTGCAGAAGTGGAGCGCGTTCATCACCCTGGTACTGGGACGGAAGAGAAAAAGTGCTTCTCCAGGTGTCATGCTGCCTTACTTACTTAAAAAATAAGTATTAGTTTATTTCCTACGCCGAGGTAGCGCATATCTGTTTGAGTACAAAGCTTAAGGTTTTAAACAAACCAGTGCATTGTGCAATTCCAAAACACAAAATACAGTCCTTCCTCTCAATCTGTGATGGCAGGATGGCAGTGCTGTGATGAAAATAGTGGCCTGCAGAGTCAGAGGCCAGAAATCTCCAAATTGTTTGTTTTCATTTTGCAAAGGTCACAGGAACCAGAACAGGAGCAGTGCCAACATCTTCCCTGCCTTCAGCACCTAGCTGCAGGCACCTCCGCGTGGACACCGTGTACCACGGTGCCTCTTCAGGGGCACGGCCCTGTGGACTGACTGGCGGAGGGGGAGTCCAAAGTGAATGGCCGGACCCACATAGCTGCTGTATACCAAACTTAGCAGTCAGACTGAGAAGTGCATCTCAGGAGGGGCAGGCCTTGCATGACGGGAACCGCCCTCACAAGTGGTCCTTGGGGTGAGTTAAGCACTGGGAGAGAAAAGGGTGAGAGAGGAGAATGCCGCAGGAGTGCTGCCGGGAGCTCTGGACCGCTGAGCGTTGCTGAGCTTATTGGCTCAGTCTCAATAAGTAGGTCCCAGAATCCTGATATGCACATGCAGTTGGATTCTCCTTTGAAGAAGGCAGGAAGGATGTTCACGTTGAGCATTATGAACACAGTTCTGGGAACCAGAGCCAGTCTTTCCCTGTTTTTATTTATAGGCCCAGCAGACATTTTCAAGAGAGCAAAGACTGTGGCCATCCCCTCAGCTGTGGTCGTGCCCTGAGCTATGGTCATCCCGTCTGCCGGCCAAGCCTTCCCTGTGCTGTGGCCAGCCCTTTTTGCTAACACGAAATTCCTTCCTCCCCACGTCCCAGACACAGGTCGTCGTCTGTGGGACATCAGACTTCCCCTTAGTAGGATGTATTCCATGGTCTTCCCTGAGGATTTCTTTCTCTACCTTGTGCTTTGCAAGTACAAAGGCTGCCCTGCCTCCACAGTACCTGCTGTGATGTTCTCTGCACAAGTGCCTAGCATGACACTGGGCCTTCTGTAAAATGATTTGATAAATCAATCAATCAATCAATCAATCAATCAATCGGAATAAACTTTTTCTCCAGACCAAGAACCTTGCAATTCTCCAGAACCATTTTCTTTTCCCCAAGAAGAAAACATTCCCAAACTTCCTTTCATGGTTGACCTTCTCCAACTCTATTTTTGTTACTTATTTAAAAATATTTCATGATGGAAAGAGGCTGACTCCTAATTCCTATTTTCATTATACCCAACTGAGAACAAATATTCTATCCCACAACTTCGTTATTCTTTTTCAATATTCAACATCCATGTTACTCATAAAAATGTGACTTCCTGCTTTATTTCCAGTGGAACCCGTGAGGGCTCCATAAAATCTAGCCGAGAAATGAAAGGCCGTGTGGACAGATTGCATCTATTCCTGTGGCTCCCCACTGCCGACTCCATCGTGTAATCCCACTTAGCACTTCTGGGTCATTTCCTTCCAAGAACCTTCCAAGTATTATCTCAGTGATGTTGGGTAGGTGAGGGAAGGCTGGGCCACCGGGAGACCGAGCTGTAAATGCAAACTGTGAAGCACAGTGCTGAGGAAATTAGATTTTAGAGTTGGAAAAGAAATACGGTCCCGACAGCAACACCCCGTCTCACTTCTGGTGAATAGCCCTGAGCCTCTCCTGTGTCTCCTCCATGAGGACAACAGGGTATTATATCAACTGGAACAGAGGCTGAGAAGTGATTTTCCAAAGATTATGCAAAGCTATAATGCCCAATATACAGCCACACGAATGGTATTTTTTCTATTGAGCTTGTCAGAAAAGTGAACCCCAACGTGAGAGGCTTGTCATAACTCACATCGTGCATGCTTTTATGTTTGACGAAGAGCCCCCGCTGTTTACTGTCTACCACGCTAGGCATCCTGGATGTGCTACCTGTACTGTACCTCTTCATGCGACACTCAGAACAAGGTAATGAATCTTCAAAATTAAAGCATCTTGACCATTTTGACCCCCTTTGGCTGCAGCGTAGGTGGATTCTCTGACAGAAGGACATCTTTTAATCAGCGCCACAGGACAGAGACAAAGGTCAAGGCCCTGTAAGAAATCATGCTCACCAAGAGAGCCTCTTCAGAATTAGCCTTCAACTCACCAAAGGATCAGGAAGGTGCAAACAATAGTTGTGACGCTGGTGAGCGGGACTACAGGTGGGTTTTGGTTATCTGTTTATGGACTTCTAAATCACTGGCAATTAAAAAAATAGATATGGGGCTAGGGAGATAGCTCAGTAGAATAAGTGCTTGTCTGACAAGTGCAACATCTTGAGTTCAATCCCTGGTAACAAAAATATATATATATAAAAAAAGGAATGAAATGATTTAGGAGTTTCAAAATAGAATGAGAAAACATGCGCAAATGTTTTATAAAAGAGCTCCCTCCCAGGCTCCCACATTGTCTCCTTCCTTGCCTGGTGCAGCCAGGAGGAGCAGCTGTGCCCCAGGGCCTCCTGGGACAGCGTGTACTTGCCAAGGTCCTCGTGTGGCTGCTGCCTGAGCTGCAGCCTAGTGCCTGCTAAGTGCCTGGTCATCATTGTTTGGCTGAATTGTTTCTCTGTACAAATTTAAAGTGTTTTGTTGTCTTTTGCAAGATGATAGAAAAATTGAAGCATTTTAGTTACCCCAAGATCAGCCTGGCGTTCTGTCTCACGTGTTTGCATTGGTGTTTAGGACTGGGCTTGAGACGAGCTGAGAAGGGAACAGCAGTCGACTCAGGGCTCAGTGTTCGTGTGCTAGGCCAAGGCTGCACACGCTGGGCCAGAGTCTCAATTGGTCACCTCCAGGGTCCACGACACTCTGCCTGTACGGCCCAAGGCACCTGCACTGTGGAGGTCAGGACTGTGTCAGGTAAGCCAGGAACTTCACGGCAGTGAAGGAACCTCATCTGCCACGGTGACGCTAGCAATTCGGCCCTTGCAGGGTTTGCCTTGTAGTTTCACTGGTCTTATGATTATAAAGAAACCATAAGCAATATTTCATTTTGTATGTACCCATATTTATGTTATATTATAATACTTTTTTTTTTTTTAGTCAAACATTGAAGTTCTGGTAAAACTTTGGAAAGGAGCTGATTACAAAAGCCCAATCTAAAAAATTATTGAAAATATTATAGCTGATAAAGCCAGGACTGAGCTGTGGAACATGGACTTTGAACTATATTTAAATAGTTTGAATATATGGTCGATCAGATAAAAATATATGAAATAAAACTGTTGCTCTAGCCGCGGGTCTTGTCTGCAGGAGCTGAGCAGGCTCTCTCTCTCATTTGTCAAAATGCAGGCACGCGGGGTCTTTGGCTCTCTCCTGTCATCTGACCCGCAGAGTGACTCGCTACCACTTCCCTGCATTTGCTGAGCTCCCGGGAGGCCTGGCAGCCTCAGTGCTGGGCTGTCTGCATGGTCCTCCAGGGCTTGTTTTCCTTCTAGTGCTGACATTATTTACTCCCATGGATGAAGATTTTGTCTTTACACTCTAGTTATGCCTATAACCAGGTACACAACTCCTGGCTTTTGGGAGGCTTAGATTCCATATCCAACAGAATTACCTTTAAAGTTACTTTTTCTCCTTTCAAATATATTTCGATGGGGCATATGTTTTGCTCAGTGTCTACTTCCTTAATCATCTCTGGGGTTTCTCAAACAGACAAAAAAAAAAAAAATACTCTTAGTGATTCTGATTTTACATCTTCTGCTTCTCTGACTACATTTGAAATGCAGTTCGCTATGGCTGGGACACTTCCTAGGGGTCCGGTTTTCTCTTCCTAGTGTTCGTCCTATCTTCTCTAGAAATCAGCATTTCCATCACTTAGAAGAAAAGAGGCCTAGACAAGAATATCTGTGTTTACCTTCAGATCTAAAGGATTACAGTAAGAACAAATGTGTATTACATACAGATGTAAAAAGTTTATCAGATATAAAGGAAATGTACAAAATTGAACTTGGAATAACATGAAAATATTTGACTTTGGAAACAACAGGTACTCAATACTTTTCTAAAAGTCAAGAAATGTCATGGAAATATTATCTGTACAATTTTTGTACCTAATATCCCCCTGTTTCCTGAAGAGCCAATCACTAAAAAAATGTATGACGAGATTATACGTACATGAAGAAAACAACCACAGTCAAATTTATAGATAGAAAGGAGGGTGGTTGTCAGAGCTTGGGGCCAAGGGAGAATGAGAAATTATTGCTCAAGGTGTAAAGAGTTTTGGTTTCATACGATGAAGAGAATCCGCTCTTCTTCGGTGCTAACTATGGAGATGGCAGCCATCTCCCACTTGGTACCATGGCGGCCCTCAGACCCTTTGTGAAGCCCAAGATCACCAAAAAGAGGACCAAGAAGTTCATCTGGCAGCAGTTAGACCAATATGTCAAAATTAAGCAAAACTGGCGGAAACCCAGAGTCATTGACAACAGGGTGAGGAGAAGGCTCAAGGCACAGGTTATGGAAGTAACAAAAAGACCAAGTACATGCTGCCCAGCGGCTTCCGTAAGCTCCTGGTGCACAGCACCAAGGAGCGGGAGCTGCTACTGGTGTGCAACGAGTCGTACTGCGCAGCGACGGCTCACAACATCTCTTCTAAGAACCGCAAGGCCATTGTGGAAAGAGCAGCCCAGCCAGCCATCCAAGTCACCGGTCCCAATGCCAGGCTGCACAGCGAAGAAAACGAGTAGACGGCCTGTGTACATGTGTATGTGTGCTTCTGCAAAACCACACACAGAGAGAGAGAGAGAGAGAGAGAGAGAGAGAGAGAGAGAGAATCCGATGAAGGACAGGTGGTAGAGATAATAGCACAAGAAAGTGAGTGCGCTTACGTGCACTAAACTGTTCACTTAAAAATAGTTGAGATGCTAGATGTCATTACATGTCACAATTGTCATGTATTGTCACAATTTTTAAAAGAGGCAATATATTACATATCTAAATGCAGAGAGGCTGGTTTCATTTCCATATATATTTATCCAAGTTGGAAATGCCCTTTTTTCTAATAAGTTAGACATAAAAATTAGAAATGTAAAAGCAAAATTCTTTTTTATAGATGATAGAATCAGGCCTGGAAAACCCAGAGAGGCTAGTAAAAGTTATTAGAAATAGGAAATGTCTGCTGAGAGAATTGATTTGCAAAGTAGAGACCATTTTTTTGAATACAGTATATACCAAAAACACCAACCTTATATAACTTTTTGAATAAGTACATAGAAATAAAATTAAGAGAACTTATAGAATCGCAGTGGAGAAAAAAACTTAAAACTTTACACAAGACATAAAATTGATTTGAATATTTTGAAAGATGTTCTAACTATGAAGACTCAAAGTGTAAAACTGTTGTCACTAAAATACATATACACTTAATATGCTTCTATGAAATTGACTAAATTGACTTTAAAGTGTATATCAAAGATATGTGCTTGAGAGTGTAAAATGTTTTCTTCTAGAAGTTTAAAACAATAAAATGAATTAGCACTTCTAGCATTAAAATGTATTGTGAAAACTGAAATAATTTTAAAAGATTGATATTTTTACCATTACAGTTAGAATGGTAACTGTAGAATGCCTACAATTAAAAAATGTAGCCAAATGCAAACATGATTTGCTATATAATAAATTACATTCAGATGTACTTTTTAAAAAATTTATGTCAGGGCCTTGAGTAGCCCTTTGGAAAAAAAGGAAGACCTCTGGTACAAATAAGTTCTTGAGAGCTCAACTACCTAAGCTTAAAATAACTTAGTACTTAATTAAATATGGACACAAATAAAAAGGTAAGAAATGGTATTTATGAGTGTAGTGGAACTGTCTTTAAAATAAACATCCAAAAATCTTAAACAGTAACAAAAAATCCAATAAACAAGACCATGTAAAAATGAAACACTTCTGCCTAGAACTTCCCCAAACAACAGAAATGCCAAGGCTAATGTTCTCCAGACAGAATGAGCTTGGAACTGGAGAAAGAATAACGGCTGAGTAAAACATGGCAGCACACTGAATCAGTGTGTCAAAAGAGAAGAGGAAAAGAAGAACTGCAGCTTATAGATTTTCTAAAATGTTATTGTGACCCTGAAAGTAATACAAATTTTTTTTTTTTTTTAAGATGATGAGCCATTTCACACATCGGTTAGGCAAAGATCTTGTATTTTGAGTTAAGTGAGAGTTTGAGGAAATGGGAACATGTATTCATGCTTAGAAAAAATGGGAATTTTTTACTTACTGTATAGTAGACATTGTTTGACGGGATTCATGAACTAAATATTTAAAATAAACATACTATTAGATTGAGCAATTCTCATTCTAAGGAGATATCCTAAAGATATACCATCAAGCAGGAACAGAGATATTAAAACATCTCTTCAATATCAAAGGAGTAGGAAACAATACACACTTCTATAAATAAAAGATCAACTAAGTAAGGCATGATATAGCCATTCAACAGACTATTATAAGATCATGAAAAAGTTAAGTTACATATGACAGCATTATGAAATTAGGAATAGTTACATTAGGGAATGAAACAAACTGGAGAGGCCATGGGGTCAGGGAGATAGCTCAGTAGAATAAGCACTTGCCTGGCAACTGCAAAGTCCAGGGTGCTGTTGTGGTGCTGGAGATGCCAGCTTCAGTACAGGAGGGGGAAAGGGTCCCAGTCGGACAGGCTCCCTGGGGCAGAACGCAGCGCTGGCCCCCGGGGGCCTCCTGTGCTCCCAGACACCTGCTCAGCCTTTTCACTAGGACTTTTATGAAGGGGTCCAGTACCTACTCTGGAGTGTTCTGAAATCTGGACTCATCTTCAGATAAGGAGACTGTTCCTTTTAACACAAAAGCTGAGTACCAACAAGGTCAAGGGTTCTATCTCAGGGCAGAGGGATGCCTAGTTTACAGGTCACCATCTGATTGCTGCTAGAGGTAAGTTCTTTACTCTTCCGCCAGCAGAAACTCAGAAAGGAATAGTCCGGCAACATTGCTGGGGTTTTCCACAGTAATCCTCTAACTTGGCTATTGAAAACCTAAGACCCCAATAAATGAAAAAGTAACCATTAGTGGACGTAGTTGTGGAGAATAATAACAGTACTCGTCCCTACCGTCCCATACCTTCACGTAGCTCTGTCAGCATCTTTCCCGGCAGGGACGCCCTAGCGCAGACGGGCTGCAGTGAGTTCCACAGAAGAGGCCAGCGCACTCTTTGCGCATTCTGGGGAAGCTTCTGGACCTTTGCATCAGCTTTTCCAAACACGCAATCGAAATGCTAAGTGAGGCAGCATCCTTACGTAGTTTTGTGAACTTCAGGACAGTTTTTGATTTTTAATTGGCTCATATCCGTGTTTTCCCTAATGCTTACAAGCAATTGGAGGCTCGAAGCCATGCAATCTGCTTAGGGGATGGTAATCCTGTGGTAGCCATTCACTGTGCCTGCAGGGCAAATGTAGTGGTGTTTGATGTATTATCCACGTAAACGGCTGTGCTGATCCCAGCCAGCAACATCGATGCACTGCGCCTGCTCACCGGGCCATAATCGCACTTGAAACACTTCTCCGGAGTAAGTGAAGATTCACCTGTCATAAGCCCTTCAATACCAGGTAGCAGGGATGAAAAGAAATTCCTCGAGGCTGTACATAACCAGACTCCAGCAGGTGCACCCTCAGGGCGCCCCACCCCAGAGCGTGCGCACTTCTCTGGCCTTTACTGGAGATCCGTGCCTTCTGGAAGTGCCTTCTGGAACCCTGTTCTTGTCCGTCTTTCTTTACAACTTAACTTTTAAGTCTCAGTGTGTTGGAGGGGCGAAGAGCCACCCAGCCATGCTCGTGGCTCAGGGTAAGCATCGCTCCTTCCAGTCACATGGAAACTGTCCCATAGCCCTGATGGTCTGCCCCCTCCAAGAGGAAAGCGAGGATCGCTGCTGGGGGAGGAGACGATAGGTCACTTTGCTAAATGAAACCAGCACTTTCCAACAGGACGGCCCAGCTCGTGGGCTCAAGCGCCGAGTTCGTATCACGTATCGTGTATCTAGGGTTGAGCCGCGTGCTCTCCGCGCAGCTCCTAGGCTTGCTTTTGAGAGGGTATGAGTGGAGTCTAACTGAAGACACGGGGCGGGGCAGGCAAGCACAGCTACACTGCAGCGTGAGACGCAAAAGCCGAGGAGAACAGCGTGCATCGCCACTACCGACCCGCACTGAGAGAAAGCCTGGAGAGGAGAGACCCGGACATTCCCGGCACAGGCATCGGGCAGCCCTGGTTATCAGTCTCACTTCTCCAGGGCACCCCATCTGGAGGCTTCCTTCTCAGAGGGTAAGTCGGACCAGTGAGGCATTGCTCGTGAAGAGCTCAGTGCAGGCCTGGCACGCAGCGCACACTCGCGAGGCTGTCATCGGTACTGTGCCGCTAACCCCTAACTGGCCTGCGCGCATCTGTGGTGCTAGTTTCCGAAGCTGTGGGAGAGACCAGGTGTTCTGCTAAGAAATGTGGGTTCAGTAGTTTTCATTTACACTTATTGCCACACTGATGCACAAAAACAGGTAATATAAAATGCATTCTAAATTCTGCAGCCATGTTTTGTGTGTGTGTGTGTGTGTGTGTGTGTGTGTGTGTGTACTGGGGATTGGACTCAGGACCTTGCACTTGCCAGGCAGCTGTTTAAGCCTCTGAACTATGTCCCTCGCCTAGTTTTTTTGTTTGTTTGTTTGAAGAGAAGTTGTCTTGATCCACATATAAGATGTAAACTACGTGTGTGTGTGTGTGTGTGTGTGTACATATATATATGATAAAGCTCTAGTTAAGAACTGTTTTAACATTTAAAATAAAGTGACAAAAAAAAAGTAGCTATAGGCTCGACATAGCTCCATGGCACCCAGAAAGGAGAACACAGAGAAGCCAGACTTCTGAGCATTTCGGACTCTGTCTAAAGCTATGTTCCCCGTGAAACAACAAATGAACAGCCCCTTTCCCCCTTACTACCAAAACTGCTGTTCTTCTGGGAAGCAAGGCTACTGTTCTATTTCTGTGGATTTGCTTTGAGCTGACCAAAGTGGGGGTGTGAGAGCAGGAGGATGTGGAGGGGAAAGAGGGAAGGCACCTGGAAGGGCGGCCAGAGCAGGCCTTCTTGCTGGACCGGCACGTGGCCCCAAGGTCCTGAGACCTGGATTTGGCTGGGAGTGGAGCAGAGAGCAGAGGAAAGAAGGTCTCACCTCAGTGCTTTTGATCTGCAGAACTTAGAAGTCATAAATGAAAACCCAGATGGGCCTCACCTGGACCAATCATCTGGGGAGGTTTTTAATAAAACCCTTGCACCAGACGCCGGAGATACCTGGGAAGCAAAAGGATGGCCGTGGGTGTGGCTGGAGCTGTGTTTCTAGGTGATGCAAGAGGACAGGTGTGGAGGAGCATCCTGTGCCCCCAAATCATGTGGGGGCTCTGGGAGATGCACTGTGGCCGTCAGAGGCAAGTCCATATGGACCTCATGCAAACACTGTGCTCCCAGAAATCCTGGCATTTGTGACACCCCCTGGCAGCTCCTGTCCCTGGGCCTCCCAAAGGACTCATTCTAAGCACAATAACTCTCCCAGTGGTCAGTTCTGCTCTGTGTGTACGTGTGTGTGTGTGTGTGTGTGTGTGTGTGTGTGTGTGTGTGTGTGAATTAACTCACGCAGAATGGGCCAAAGCAAAGCAATGCTGGCCTAAACAGGGAATCATGTTGGCTCCTATATGATGTGCCCACAGCAAAGGGACCATGAATGACGACAGTGGGAAGGAAAGAGAGGAAAACCCTCAGCGTGCCTTCTGCAGAGTGGGAGCCAAGCCCTGCTTTCCCACTGAGCTTGCCAGGCTGCCAGGCCCTGGCTGGCTGCAGTGGCACCCAGGCCTACCTGCGTGACAGCTTTACAGACTCACACCTAAACATCTAACAGCATGGTCACATCCAGGACTGCCCTTTCTCTAGTTTGTGCATTTCTAAGATGACAGCCTCCAGCGACGCTGGCTACCTACAGGACAGAAGGCTGTCCCCGCTGTACCAGTGAGCACAGCCGCTAGCATACAATAGCGAGCCAGATGCAAATGAGTAGGTAAGATATGAGTTCATTTATAGAAATGTCTTGAAAGCCATTGCAGCAGTCAAAATCAGGAGAGCAATTACAGGCGGTCTAGGGGCAGAGGTGTAGGTAGTGAGGACAGAGCATACCGGTTGCTCTGTGTGTTACCAGGCGTGTGAGTTAGGCAGGAAGGTGTGCAAAACCACATAGCTTCCGATTTGTACGGGACGGTGCATGAAAATTGTGCCCTACTGAAACTTTGTTAATATCATAAGAACGGCAGCAGCGTTGTAACAGGAGTACACTGGGAGGACAGAGAGCATAAACGTCCAGTCTCGATCCTCATTTTCTGGAGGCAGAATTATCCAGAGGTGCAAGCGAGCGGTGGCCATGCTCACCCCACTTCTTCTCGTCCAGGATGCACCGCAGCATCCCTGCTCTGAGGAGGACCACAGGCCCGAGTGCACCATCCGCTGCCAGATTGGAGCCACAGCCTGACAAGGTTGCCTGGTGCGAGGGAACGACAGCCCTGGCTTTTATCGCAAATTTCACCCCTCACTCTGACATGAACTGTCTCATCTGTCCTGAGACTTGCTCCCAGTTTTATAAAGTGGATAATCATTTTTACCTGGGAGGTCAGTGTGAGGGACAACACAGCTTTCTTCAGCAATGTGAAGCCGGCCCCAATTTCCTGAGTTTGGCAGACCAACTCCCTGCCCAGGAACATGTTTTTCCCTGGACTCCTTCAAAGCACCCTGCACTGGGGTGACTTTGTATTCACTGGAGTGACCAGGGAGGAATGCTGTTCCCCACCCTTCAACCTCCACTGGACAGCAAGTTCCTGCGTGTCAAAGAGCATGTGTGTTTTTGCTCAGTGGCATTTAGTACAGTATCAGGTCAATGGTAAATAAGGGGTGGATGTGTGCTGGAGAGTGATGAGTGGACCCTTAGTAATCGATTTTTTTCTGCTTTTGGCAAAGATGGGTAAAACCATAAAACCATTCACTCTTGTCTTTCTTCTTTACTTCCAAACAGGACACATCCCAGGCCACCTTTTGGGGCCTTCTCCCCTGTGTCACTGGACACCAAATTTCCCACATCCCCCAATATGCGTTTGTGGAGAAAGGTGAGAGGGAGAGTGCAGGGGGAGGGTGTGCTGGGCAGGAGGGCAGATCTGTGTGGTAATCATGGCCTTGGAGAGATAAACTTGCTCTTCCAAGGCCCTGGCAGCCGGAGGCTTTGACATAGTCGTTAAGAAATCTGCAGCCGTCTTTGTTGGCCTGGAAAAACTTTTACACCGAGGGCACTCCAGGCTACCTATCAGGGCTCTCCATCAGGCTCGGGGTGTCGGGTTTATCTGTGTTATTCATGTGTTAAACTTGCGCTCCTTTCCCTGAGCGGCTTCAGCAGCCTTCTCTGTGCAGCACCTATCTTTTGGCAAGGTTTGCCTTGTCGGATGGGTAGCCCCGCAGGGTATGGTTACGGCCTTCACGGCGGCCTTGGCTTTCTTTTTTCTCTGCTTTCTGAAAGTGCAATGGGAGAACCCAGCTGAGACCAGGTGGACCAGGGGCCTCTAGCACTGGGCTGTCCTCTGGAGACTGTCACTGGCTTTGGCGTCCGGAAGCTCAAACCTTCAGGCAAGAAGTCTACTTAGTTGTTTCTCCATACCACTTCTTGATGTAGACAGATAACTTCTTGATGTTACTGATGTTATGGCCCAATAAAAGCCCCTGTAAGATGAAAATCTCATGAGTTTGAAAATGTGTTGGATGCACGTTGGAGATCAGTTGCAGACCCCTCCAGGCTGCGAGGCTGACTGCAAGCCGGGCTTGGAGAGACGTCAGACCAGGCGCGGCACTGCTGGTGCAGGGCAGGTCTTCAAACCGGCAGTACACCTTCCACTTCTGTGCCATTGCAAAGCTGAAAATCATAAGATTCCCAGAAATTGCCAAGGAGGAGGAAGTAGAAGAAGAGAAGGAGGTTTGGGGGGATCCCCTGAGGCTTTGCCCGCACTGTCTTGTTATTTAGATACAGGGTGTGAAAACTGCAAAACTTTCCATTGGCAACCAAAGTATACAGAGTGCATGTTTCTCTCTATGATTAGGCCCACATCCTAATATTTTTCCATAAATAAATATATGGATGTAGTTAGATTACTTATCGAAAAGGGTGTCACCTTATCCACCCACCTTTTCTTTTTGCCCGGAATCAAAGTTAAAACTCTTCCTATGTTAGTTAACTAACATAATTTCCACATTTCTTCACATACACACACACACACACACACACACACACACACGTGCAAATGGCAGAAAATGTTTAAAAGCTGTCTTTTTAGAAATCGTGGCCTTTTTGGAAGCTTCATAGGAAGACGTTAGTGTAGTTAGTTGTGTGCCCTCTGTGATTCCAGGCCTCGATGCACTCCTGACTGTAACCACATTGTCCTTGTCTGTGAGCAGAAGTGTGCCTTCGTGAGGAGGCAGTGACGTTGCCTCCAACTCTCATAATCAGTTCTTTGCACCACTTCAAGTGCTCTGTCCTCTCGTTTGAGAAGGGAAAAAGCCTGGTATGTGTCTTCAAAATGGCCTTTTGTCCAGCATGCTGGACAAAACCCAAAGCCTTCCTGTGGGAGCCATTAGGATGAGGGAGATCTAGGAAGAGGGAGTGTCCCAGGAGGCCATGTACCGGAACCCACCATCCAGGTGGGCAGAGAGTGGGGTCTTCTCCTAGGCAGACACTGCCTGTGGCACAAAGAGGGCTGGCCCAGACTTCCTTCCCAGGGCAAGGACAGGGCTGCGCCCCCTCCCAACAGCATGGCCCAAGGAGGCTGCCAGTCCTCGCTGCCTGTTTGAACAGCTAAGGTTGCTGAAGAACCAGCATGAGGAACAAGAAACCATCATGGCTGGCTGGCTTTCCTTCCTTCTTTCTTTCTTTCTCTTCTTTTTTTTTATTTTTAGAGAAGGGTCTACAGGGAGTTCAGGGTCTTACTACTAGATTGGACTCATAGTGATCCGCCTGTTTACAGACTCCCAAGAGCTGGGATTATAGGTGCGTACCACCACACCCAGGCTCCATTGCTGTCTCAGCAGGCCCTGGGTACTCAGCCCCGCGCCTACTTGCAGGCACTTTAATCCACTGAACTATTTGGCTAGCCTGTGGCTTTCATGTTAGAACCATCTCTTCTCTTCCATGCTCAGAGGCCTCAGCTGAGGGGACTGGAGGGTTGGTGGAAAGAGCTGAGAAAACCCCCACAGTCTTTTTCTCAAGTCCTCAGAGACCATGGAAAGTCAGACAGAGAGTGAATTTGGGAATATGTAGTTACGACACCATCTGCCATTACCAAGCTAATGCAATCTTCACAGCGATTCCGTAAGGGGTGCTAATTACAGCTCTCACTCTCTGTCTCTGTGTCTGTCTCTCTCTCTCTCTGCCTCTCTGTCTCTGTCTCTCCCTCTTTCCTTGATGGTACTGTGGATTGAACTCAGGATCTATGCACTAACCTACATTCCCAGCCATATATCTATTTATTCATTTATTGACACCAAGTCTTGATAAATAGCTAAATTGCCCAGCCTGGGCTCTAGCTTGCAATTCTCCTGCCTCAGCCTCCCAGAATGCTGGGGTTATAGCTATGAACTACCAGTCTCTGGCTGTGAGCTCCCCACCCCCACTTTTATAGGCAAAGAAACCAAGGCTCATGAAGTAATTTGTTCAAGTTCACACGTTTGGTCAATCAGAGCTCAGATTGGAGCCCATTCTTCAATGGGGGCTCTCAGTACATTAGGGAGCCAAGAGCTCTTAGGCTCAGTAGAGAACTGGATTCCAACAGGCATCAGGGTGAAAAAACTAAATAAACCGCAATAAGAACTAACTAAACTGGGGCTGGGGAGATAGCTCAGTAGAATAAGCACTTGCCTGGCAAACGCAAGTACCTGAGTTCAATCCTCGGTCCCGCAAAAAAAAAAAAAAAAAGAAAAAGAACTAACTAAACCATGATAAAGGAGTTTTAATGAATTGCCCAAGAGCGTCTCAGCACCACAGGTCAGGAACCCTTCGCAGGGACCGCGGCAGCCCTGCAGCTTGCTGAGTGAGCACTGGTAGCTCTACGACCTCGGGACCAATGCAGTAGCCAGTGCGAGCGTGGAGGGTCACCGCACACACGGCCAGCCAGCGTGGCGGCCTGAGCGGACCGTCCTCCCTCCCTTACCTTCTGCTTGCCTCTCCGTGCGGCTCTTCTTTCTCTCTGGTTATCTTATGGGTTCCCCTCTGGGTGCGTGGGTGTGGGTTGGGGGGTGCGGAGGGATCTGGAGTAAATCATGGACGCTAAAGTTAGCCTGTGAGACGTGGCCCAGCTCCGGGGAACGGTCCAGTGCGACCCTGGTCACGCTGCTCCTCGCAGCAGGGTGGCCGTGAAGAGCCAGAACTCCTGAGCAGCCCCCCCCCCACACCCCCGCTGCATCCCCGGGTGCAGCTCTAAGCTGATCCTTGCTTTATTGGCCAGTGATGACAGGAATCCGAGCGCTCCCAGGGCACGGCGGGCACTTCCAGCGGCAACTACTGGCCACCACTTTGAGCAGGTGATCCGACTTTCTCCCAGCTTCTGTCCTTTGGAGTGAGACCCGCATGTTGGAGCTGCGGCTGAGATGTCAGGCGGGGGCCGAGGGGTGCCCTAGGCAAGGCGGCTGCTGCGGACCAAGGACTTGGGGCCCAGAGCTGAGATGGGGGCAACAGTGAGCTCTAACCGAGAGGGGTTACATCTGCCGCTTACCGCGTCAGGGAAGTGTTCCCCCGTCCCAGAGTTTAACTTTTGCTTTTGAACATAGAGTTTACGAGCAGGCCGTGTCATTTCACACAGAGCTCTCAGTCACCCCTGCCATCCACCCACGGGCCCCGCTGTGTGTTGTATCAATGGGCACTGGACCCCTGGGAAGGCTCTCTGGTGGTTGTAGACACCTCCAGGACTGCAGGGGCACGTGGTCCGTCGGGACAGGCCTCCTGTGGACACCAGCCCCGATCTGAGGCGCCCCTCTGTAGCTGTGCCCGGGTCCCCCTCCACAGGAGGTGACAGATCTGTCTTTGCTGTCCCACCTCTCTGTTCCCCGTGGCTCCTACCTGTGTCTACCGTGGTAGCCCCGCCCCCAGGGACCGCTCTTCCCCTTACATCCCTCATCACCTTTCGCCAGCTTCCTCTTGTCACCTGTGCACCAAATGAGGTGTCCTCAGCGAAGTCATGGTTGGTAATGGACCCTCTGCAGAAACACAGATTCAGAGAGGACTCCGCGGGCCGGAGGCGGCGGGCGGGAGATGGGAGGCCTCCGCTATACACAGCACAGCGCAGCCGAGGCCTGCGCAGGGTCTGACTTCAGGAACGCAGGGGGCTGGGGAGGCCAAGCCCGCCCGAAGGGGGCTCAGGAAACACCTGCAGAGCAAGCCTGAGCTCCAAGACGCTGCTGGCCCTGCGCAGCCCCAGGAGGGCGCCTGTGGACACCGCCCTTCCTTCAGCTGCGACCACTGCAGCCGGACCTCCTCCTGCCCACGAGCGCTTCGGGCACAGGCAGACAGGCTGCATCTTCTGATCCCTGGGCCCTCGGTGGTCACTGTGATGCCTGGCACTTGCTAGGCTTGCAGCATGCGGCTTTTCTCTCGTAAAATTAGTACAGGGAACTTCGGTTACCATTACTGGGCTCATCAGAACATTGCTCAAAAGCTATATATATATTTTTTTCTTTTTTCTTTCTTTCTTTCTTTCTTTCTTTCTTTCTTTCTTTCTTTCTTTCTTTCTTTCTTTCTTTCATTCTTTCTTTTTTTTTTTTTCAAGAGTAGAGCAAGGGGCAAAAAAGAAGCACCAGGACTGAAGGGTACTTCAAAGGCAGAGGTCTGGGTGGGGCATTCCATTTCCTGACCTGCCCCTCCCTCCTAAGTATTAAAAACACAACCCCGAGGGAGGGAGTTACAGAGCGCCCTCGGCCCGGGAGGATAAGCTGGTTCCATGAAAGAGGCGCTCTGCTGCTGCTGGCCAGGCAGGGTGAGGCTGTGCCTCAAGCTGCTGTCCTGTCTGAGAGTGTGGCTGACATGTCTCCCAGGTGACTATAAAAATACTCAAAGGGCAGAGCCTCTGCTGCACCAGCTTTTATCCTCGAAGTTTCCAGGCTGAAGCCAGCAGCCTTCGCAGCTGCACAAAAACGGGAGGCAGAGGAGAGGAGTCGCGGGACTGCAGCGCTTTTCCCCTTCACTTTAACTGATTCAAATGCAAGTTTGGGCTTCTGAGCCACATGCTGCAGATGTAAATCCTGAGCCTAAAAGGTCACGCAAGGAATACCAGCAAGGTGCACAGAAGGCCAGTGACAGAATGCCAATACCGACGGGCTGCCCATGCCGTGGGTGCCCCAAATTCAATGCTCTGTCCTAGGATGTGCTCGCATTTTTTTTGCATTTTAGCGTAAGGGCAGAAGTTCATGTCCTTGTCCTCGCCTGGATGTCTGCTTGTAGCAGCGTGATTCTTTTAGGGTTCTCCCTGCAGGATTCAGGGTCTTCCTCTTGGGGCAGGGCTCCCACGAACAGGTGGTTTCCTCAGACTGCCGCTGCTTTCCGTTGTGCTTGGTGGGAGAACCAGCTGAAGTGGAGACAAAGCAGAAGGCCTGGCTGAGAGCGGGGCTGGGAACGCTAGGGAAGGGTCCGGGTCTGGTCAGACTGCGCATGGCCGCGGCTGTCCCCCCTCTTCATCAGGTCTTCTCTACCTGGGAAATACTATTTCCTGACCGTTGGCAGAAGGAAGCGTGCAGCAGGCCGGCTGCCTGGGGACCGAGAAGCTGTTCTTGGGGCTGCTTTGTCCTTGCGGATGGCAGGGCTCTTCTTGAACCGTGGTTTCAAAGAGTTAAACTGCTTCCATATGTCCAGCGTGAGAATGGAGTTTGTAGCCTTTGGCAACCTCAGCTGAATCCAGCTGCAGCTGCTACCTGTGTGTTCCACTGTGTGTGTGTGTGTGTGTGTGTGTGTGTGTGCATGCATGTGTGTGTGTGTGTGTGTGTTCCCTCTCGCACACACCCGTGTGGGCAGTGACATCTGAACCGAGTTCCGACTGTGTCAATGAAACTGTTATGTCTTTGTTGGGGGAGATATTAATTCTGAGCAATTACAGCTCTCTCCCCTCCCTCCCTCCCACCCCTCCCCTCCCTTCTTCTGCTCAGCAAGGACCATGGACCATGTCAAACAATATACAACAGAGAAGAATGCAAATAAACTTTAGTCTGCATTGCCCTGCGAAGCAGTTAGCCGCCCACTTGCAAGATACTTAACTCTTGTACACATGATACACAAAGAACGCTAGCTACTTTCACCAATCCCTTCAGACCAAAAAAAAAAAAAAAAAAAAAAAAAAGCCAAAGAACTGATCCTTGTCTTTCTATCTGTGGGGTTGCAGTTCCTCCTGCTAATAAAGGAGCTTTTTCCCATGATGCAGTGTGATAAGGACTGGCCTACATGTAGTCCAGCAAGCCACCGCTGATGCTTGCTTGATTAGGTGTCTTATCTACCATTGAGCGGCTTCTGATGAGGGCTGCTGACAGCATAATGGCTGGGAAGACGTCGGACAGCTCCATAAAATGGCAGCTATGCTATGACATGTCAGCGAGGACCTGGTGGATGGTAAGTCTGGCACGATCATCTTTATTTTCCACCCACCCCCACGCTTCCCCCTCCTTCCTTTCTCCGAGCTCCTCCTTTATTGTTCCACGCACGTGTTGTAAAGTTTGCTGCCTTCCGAAAGTTCACGCTCGGGCTGGGGGAGCCCGGGCTGGCTCTGCACACCAGTGTGCGAGATAGGATTTCCCCGCTATTGTGGCCAGGGGCACAGGCCTTCTTTTTAAAAGGTGGCGTGAATTTTCTGAGCACTTTTTTAAAAAAGAAAAAAAAAATGCAAATGGTACGGTTGGTCCCAGACTGGCTGCTGGGAACTGCACGGAGGTGGCGCGGTCGGTAGGAGACTGGAGTCTTCGCAGCTAATTGTTCTCACGTTGGTCTTAAAACAGAGCAATGTATTTCTTTCTTAAGCTTCTCTGAATAATGACTTAGATAGTGCATTGTGTCACATTGTGCAGGCCCTCATCAGTATGCGACTGTCCCCCACACTCTGCCTTCATCTGGAACCCACCTCCCTTTGAATGAATACTGTAACTGGAGCAACCACTGATTGCTATGCCACTCAGCGTAATTAAATTTAGTTAATGAGGATATGCATATTCAGTTCATTATTTTTCTTTGCTCAGGCAAATGTGTGTGGGGCTCGTTGTTGCTGTTTTCCCCCCTCATGTTTGTCCAGCTGCGGGGACAAATGTGGGGACTAGGGGAAAAAAAATATAAAGCGTCAGGACAGTGTCTAGGATTCAACTTTAAAAACTGTGTTGGAAGGAAAGAAGTGGTGTAACTTTTAAAATGAGAGCACTGGGGTTAGAAGGACTGTTTTGGGCAAAGAAAAGCTTCCACATCAGAAAGAGCATGATGTGATAAATGCCAATTGAGTGGTTTCTGTTGCGTGGACAATGGTCTCTCCCGTGCCACGGTCCTGCCACAAGTGGGAAAGCTTCCCACCGGCCAGTGTTTAGGATGACTATGGGCTCATCTTCAGGCTGCTTCTTCTTTGATCATTTTCTTTTCTGTTGCCCCTTGCGTGTGTAGTCCCCGGTGCTCTGATGTTTTGCTTTGATGGTGATTCTGCTCGCCCCAGAGGTCAGTGTCTGTCCCCTCGGTCAGTACAGTGGAGACAACGGGCACTTTCTTCCAGGTGCAGCCAGCGGCCAGCCCAGCCGCCGCACCCGGGCAGGAGAGGTGGGCTCCTTCCGCTTAGTTCTGGCTGCTGGCACGGCTGGGCAAGAGGATTCCCTGTCAATACATTTGAATTTCCTGAAAGGTGGACGTGATGCGGTGGCTGCTGGGCTCCGAGAGCGCCCTGGGCAGAGGCTTCCCCGTGGGCAGCTGCCCTGCTCGAGGGGTGTGAGAGGGGCGTGTGAGCGAGCTGCGGAAGAGCTGCGCTGCTGCGTGGCTGTTGCTGCTACTTGTTGCTACCTTGAGCTCTGTGTTTCGGAGAGGCTGCTGGCTCCCCAAGCCGCCGTTTTCCCTGTCTCCCTCTCTCTCTCTCAGGCAGGTTTTCACTTGTGGTTGTCCCATCGCTCCTTAGGCATCAGAACTGTCTGAGTCCATGCTGCAGTGGCCTCAAAGTAATTCGCAGCTCTTTGGGGAAAAATGTTGCAAAAGGTTTGTGCACAAGGCTTGCGTCGTGCGGCCCAGCCAAGGCTTGCAAGCGAGGTCTTTGAGAGTCACCCTGGCTCTTGAAACTATCACTGTAGGAGGCTCTGCGAAGTAAGACTTAAAGTCAATACTTTCAATAGTTTTTTTCTGTTGGGAAAAGAATTTAAAGCTTTGCTAGAAGACATTTTACTTGAACACTGAGGTTGACACAAATGTGTTGAATTATTGTAAATATTTGTTCATTAAGTTTCATCATTCTACCCCTGCAAATATGAAGTGGGGCTTCCCTAGAGAAAACTGTTGTAAATATTATTTATAAAGATTTGTGTAAGCTGATTATTTCAGTTTTTAAAATTATGTTGTTTTTGTCTATGAAGATGTAAACTGTGTAGTCCTTTTCAGAAGTAAAAATACTAAATTGAAATGTTTGCATAAATTATCTTCATATTTCATCTTTTAAAGTTGCATGATAATAAGTTTCTTATTAACACAATTTTGTTTTAATAAAGTTTGTTAATCTGAGAACAAAGTGTTTAAGAGATTATTCTCTAATGTATCACTGAAAACTTAGAATGACAGATGTTTTGTGGAAAAGCTAATTAACCAAACTACATTACTGCTTATCTTTAGTAATATATTGGGAGAGAAAAAAGCTTATGAGTTACTTTATTGCAGTTCCCCAATTCTTGATGTAAGGAATATTTTTAAAGATATTTTAAGCTTATTACAAATTAGTTTGTTGTGATTCTTCTTTAACCATGGCACTGATGCTTTCATTTTTACAATACTTTGGGGTGTGTGTGTGTGTGTGTGTGTGTGTGCATCCACATGTGTGTAAGAAAGGATATTATATCCTCATTTGGTTTAATCAAGTGAAATTTTAGTAACCAAATCCCAAATTCCAAAGTTGCAGTATTAAAGTAACCCAGCAATTGCTTCCTGACTTATTGTCTGTTTCAGTTAGATTCTCTTATTGTGTGACAACGATTATAAATTCTACTTGACAGGGAAAAAGCCCAAACAAGACATAGTTGTCCAATTCTACATCTGTTTTCCTTCCTAGATGGGCATGTTTTAGTAAAACAGAGGGAGGAAAAACATTTTATTGAGACAGCTAAAAATAAACAAGCACAAGAAGAATAACCTCGTGTGTGTGTGTGTGTGTGTGTGTGTGTGCACGCGCGTGTGTGTGTGTGTGCGTGTGTGGGCATGTGTATGGTGTGTGCTAAGTGTCATCCACATACATGCAGCCTTTCAACTGATCCTCCTTGTAAGTTTCACTTCTTTGGTGATTTTGTATGTGATTTCTTTCAAGAAGAAAAATCATAGAAGCAATTTCAATTACAGTTGCTTGGCTATACTTAGGGTTCTCTGGTTGACCTTTCCCATTATTTAAAAATAGTACTTGGAATGTATAAAAGATGTATCTCATAAATAGCACATTTCATTAATGGTTATTAAAGATCCTACATATTTCCTTCGAAATCACTGGTGAATAAAACTAATAAAAACAACTGTGGAGCTTTCCACTTTTATTTTGTACTGTTTACTTAAGGGTCTCTGTGAGATTTATTAAAACTTCTTTGTTAGCTATGTGGAACTTCAATGAAGCAGATAGGCACCAGGTATTTTTTTCTCTAAATTTCATAAGTCTAATCCTTTGATCCCATCAGAACCAGGCCAGAACATTTATAAGTTTACCTTAATCATGAAGGGTAATTATTCAAATATTAATCCATGAAATTAATTTGAAAAATAAATTGCTAGATGATTCAACTTGCAGTTCTTTAAATAGTAAATTAACATGTAAGTAAAAATGATTTAATATTTTCAAAGGCAGAGTAGCTATTCTTTGGTGAATATCAATTTATGTACTTATTTATAATAGTTTTTTGAAAGAAAATAAATTTTTACTTTTTTGAAAAGCTGAAGCAAATGTCTTTAATTTTATCATTTGCCTTAAGACATTGTTACTAAAATAATAAATGCATCATTTGTTTGACAGTTTTAATAACTGAATTTTATTCTGAATACTAATTTTAATTATGTAACTTTCCAGTGAATACCAGTGTATGTATGAATGCACTGAAAGAGTGGTTTCCACAGCAAATATTTCTCTAAAATCTATGAAAAAATACAGTCTTTTAGAAGTTAAGGTAAACTTAGTTTTATAATTTTAGTTCTAAAATTAGTGTATTTTCTTAAAATTTTATTAAAATATATTTTATCTTACTATAAAGAAAATTTTCTAAACAATCTGACAAATATACTAATACATATTAAAATATATGAAAAACCTTGTCAGCTAATGACTAGACCAACAACACAGTGACAGTGACTAAGTTTATACACCAAATATCTTAGTATTATTTAATTTCAAATTTCATTTCCAGGAATATTATTAAAATGAACAGACATCGCACAAATAACCATATCGAGTTGTTGTCAGAAGATGTTATGTCAGCCACTGAACCTATCTGTAGTATTAGAAGCTAAAAATGTATGTTTCTTTCAACCAATTTGGGCTAAGCCCACGTCACACTCCAGGCTCTGTGCCAGGCACGTGGGAGACCAAGTCTATGTCTCACTTCAGGGGCGAATTCACATCTCAGTGTCACAGGAGGGGATTGCCACCCTATCAGTAAGCTTTTGCACAGTTTCTGTTTTCCTTATAAAGTTGGTCAGGATATAGAGATTGCAGACTTGTCACTCCTAGTGACAGTTATCAAGCACATCTTTCTGTTATGTCTTCTTAGACTCACAAAGAAGTCAATATTTTACTTACCTTAGAGCCGTCTCCTGGATGAAGAATAGTTGTTCATTTTTTCACTATTCTAAATAGTCCCTGAGTAAAACAGGATCCACCACGGTGATGACAGTGCCCAGGACTCTGTGTGGCAAAATGATGTTAGTGTGTGTAAATAGTGTCACTGCCTTTTTAATTTATCGTGTTGTGTCACAGACAGATTGTACCCTTTTCTTTATGTCTTCCGTGCCTATGTTCTTTAGTGATGTATTCTAGTTTGTAGGACATTTTAAACATGTAACAGCATATTTAAATCAAGGCGAACTGCATGAAAGATGTTGTAAGACACATGAATATTCTGTTAAGACACTTTCTTACTTGAGAATGATTTTTATTTCATTTTCTGTGGTTGCCTTTTCACTTATGTGCTTACAAAATAAATGCAACATGTAAACTTTGGATAAGCGAAGCTATCCTTTGGATCCCACCTTCCTGAACAATGAGTAGGTGGTTATTAATTTAATCAGAGAGTAAGGAAACACAAGCGCCTGCCTATCCCTCTTTCCAGTTCTTTTTTGGAAGCAAAGGGTCGTGTTCTGAAGGCGCATTATCTCTTCCATCTATGGGAAAGCTGGTGTTGATTTTCCAGTTTAGAGACCGGTCAACAAAGAGAGACATCTGATGCCCGCAGCGTCATTGAAACTGCAGCATATTTCTATAGCATGGCTGAATAATGTCAATCACTACCTTGAGGCATTTTTTAATTTCCCCCCAGATTGTGACTTTGTGACATTTTCTGTGGTACGATTTGTAACATGTAGCCTTATAATGGCCTGAGAAAGTGTAGTCAGTGATAGGAAATTATACGGGGTAGGGAAAGAGAATTACATCCCTCAGTTGCACTTCGATGTGCAAGAGGCTGGATGCAGACGTTCTGGGCAAAGTTCTTTCTACGAGAAGTTCTGCTAAGGGGTGTACATATTTACGCTCCATGTTCCTTAACCAGAACAATTTTGAATGCTTAGCAAAGAGTCAGGAGGATTGGAAGGGCTCAGTGTGCGCTAATAAAGATCATTATTTCAACTTACACTAAGCATGCCATGCAAGGGGACAGATTGAGCCTGTCATGCAATGGGCAGCTTTAATAACTGCTCTTATTTCTCACTGCTGAAAAATACAGTGTAACCCATCACTTCTCTTAAAATGACTTTATTCAGAGTGCATTTTTGTTTTGTTTTGTTTTAAAAAAAAAAGTTCTCCTGCTCTGTGCTCCCCAAGGTTGTAGCATAATGGATATGTTTATGAGTCCAGGGCTGAATCCTGGGAAATGCAGATTTGGTGACCTCTGGCAAATGAATTTGTTCCTCTTGCGGCTGGTAGAACCGGCTGTAAAGTGCAGATAATCATACTCATTATGGGTCGATCCAACCTGTCGGGAGGATGAATGAGACTGAGCTGGCCAGGCACCTGGTGACTGCTGCATATGTTGAGTTCACAGCACACTCCCAAGGGAGCTGGTGAGACTGTCGCGGTTCCTAGAGGCTCGGGTCTGAGTGAGCACTTAGTAGGTTCACAAAAAAATACACCAGGTGGAATCACTGTATGGGACTTTCATACTTTTTGTGGGCTTTCAGAACCAAATTCACTTCTTCTGAATTGACATAAACATTTTTATAGGACCTGCCTGTGCTGAACGGATCCTAAAAATTTAGTGTTCTTCATTTCAAATTGAAGTAGGTTTCTTAAAAGCAAAGGCTCCTGAAGTATTTTGTTTTTAATGCTTGGCAAGATCTAATGGCTAACATTATGCATTAGCTTAATTTTAAACTTGAACTATCATGATTTTTAAGGGAAAGAGAAACCAGTGAACGCTGAGGGTCTCCTATTTGCCAGGTACTTGGAGAGGCAATTTGTATAAATCACTTCATTCTTCAGCACAGCACAATAAAGTTGGCATTCCCAGCTGCACTTGCCGATCGGGTCGCTCAGCTTGTAGTCTCAGCGACTTGCCCAGGAGCCCTGCATTATTGGCAAGGCAGGAAGGGAGGCCAGGGCAGCGGAGCCACCAGGGCTGGCCTTGCTCCTTTCCCGAACCTAGTGACCGACAGTTTCATCCGTGTGACCTGGGTTGTTTCTAATCATTTGTAACCACAGAATGATGTGTGCCGTGGCCTGCCCGCACCTGCAGGCCCTCCAGCTTATTTCTTGGCTCTTTCAAAGGCTCTGCTCTTCCCAGGTGGTCAGTGGCAGGGACTCTACTGCGGAGCTGTTTCTGAGATCTACAAAGGAATCGAAGTCCCTGACTCCTCTGCGAATGCGATGCGGTCACCTTTCCTCAACACAGTTAGACTTGCGCAGTCATAAGCCCTCTGCGGGGAATCTCTTTGGAAAGCAGCGGTGAGGGCGCAGCTCTGCTGTGGCTTTGGGTGATGCTTGTGTACCTCGTGGACCGCTTCCGAGGCACCGGGGAGGCTGCCCTAAATGAGCAGACAGCACGAACACCAAAGCACAGGACAGATCTGAGGTGTACGTGTGATTGGCTGGAGTGGGAAATTTGGGGAGGTGGTTGGCAAAGAAAAGCTCTCCAGGATTTTGTGAGAGTCCCGGAGCGTGACGGAACAGCAGATTTCCAGCAGGTAACAGCAAATGCCACCTGAAGCACCTGCCAGGGCGCTCTCCCAGCTCTGCTGACTTCGGCAGGTTCATAAAGTTGCGCTACAATTTCACTAGCATCCTGGGCCGTAGTAGTACTAACAGCAACTCCTACGCTTCCTCTGTACGTTTAATGGGAAGGCATGGCCAAGGACAGTGCCCAAAATGCTGTGCTGGTGTTGACTCTTACATTCTTTCATCGGCTGGGGAGATAGCTTTGTGGTCTAAGCACCTGCCTGGCGAGCACCAGGGACTGGTGCAATCCCCAGTACTGCATGCTGTGCTCTGGAAGCCCAGGCGCGCTGTGCCAGCCACTGGAATCGGGTGTGGTGGCGCATGCTCATAATTCCCGCATCGGGGAGGCTGAGGCAGGAGCATTGCTATGAGTCCAAGCTTCATAGCAAGACCCTGTACCAAATAAATAAATAACTAATATTGAAATATATGTGTGTGTGTGTGTGTGTGTGTGTGTGTGTGTGTGTGTGTAGTTCTTTGTGATGTGGCTGTTCTTTTGCTGGTACTGGGAGAGAGCCATAATCATTTTCATCGAGCTTACTCTCCTGCCTTACGCTTCCATGCGTTGCGATGGGAAAGCTGCGTTTATGACACGGTTGCACATTATGCCGTAAATGTAGGGCTTTTAATCTCGGCTCTTGGATTGTTGGAGGTAGCAGCATCATGTAACACCTGCTCAAGATTGAACTGTCTAGCACAACTTGATATACGTTCATGCCGGAGGTAGGCTACAGGTATGGATGTCTGGGATACAGCTTTTGTGGTGTACAGGTTTAAATTTTATCAGACCCCCTCGCTCTGTTCTATACCTAAATTAGAAGCCTCTCCGAGGTGGGGAACCAGGTCCCGCTTACCTACCCCAGGGCCCCTGACAAATAGTTGGGAAGTCTGTGCCATTGGACTTACTAGTGAGTCTCCAAGACCGCACCTGCCGGTCCAACCGGAGCATTCCCATGTGTCCCTAATCAGTGGCCCAAGACTACCCAGGAGTCTTTCACAATAAAACTTCAATGTGTTAGAAGCGCATGGGAAGTCGAAATTAGCAGCAAAGGTTTAAGGGGAAAGGTGAGGGTGGGATAAAGACCCCAAGCAAAGGCAGGGCACAGACCCAGCCTTCGGGCTGACGGCCAGTAGTGGCCTTGACTGAGGGGTGACAGAGCAGACAAACTGCCCCGGGAGCCAGGCTCACCTCCTTCTCAATTCTACCTTTACCACACAGCTTAGAAATGCTCAGCAGGCCCAAAAACTCAGAGAACTTGGAATAGGGTACTAAACTGCGGGGCTAAGGGATCAGACAGTCTGACTTCAGAATAAGCCAACTTTTTGTTTAGTTGGTATCGTATTTATTTATTCACTTTTTCAATGGCTTTATTTTGTCTTATTTTGTTTGAGATGGGGTCTCTCTGTGTGCCCTGGGGTGGCGTCAAGCTCCCAGCAACCTCCTGCCTCAGCCTCCCAAGTGCACCACCACGCCCAGCTTTAGTGTCTTACTGCTGATGAACTAAGTTTCATTTGAGATTGTCCCATGTTCTTCCTCCCTGAAGTTTCCATTCTGTTGCTTTGCACCTCCTTCGTTGCCATGTGGGAAGGGGCTGCGGCACAGACTGGTGCCGTCACACCCTGTGTCTTGGTGCGGGCCCAGGACTGAGTGAGATGGACGTGGACGTAGGGCTTTGGGAAGGTGGGAGAGCAAGTACCAAGCACGTGCGAATGAGCAAGGGCTTCTAAGTGATCTTTGAAAAGGGGACACTTCAAGTTGGAGAAAGAATCTACTTGGACCCCACTCTTTGGAGCAGGGTGTGTTGGCTACAAATGGAAGCAGATGTGGGCCCAGTGTGGCCCCGGAGCCAGGCTCACCGTGCTCTGTGTCTCCCTGGGGACCGCCTGCCTTTGCGTGGGGCTCTCTGGGTCAGGTGTGGGACAGCATTCTGGATGCCCTGAAGAGGATGGCATCCCTCCAGGCCAATGCCGCCCTGCACAGCAGTAGCTCCACAGACAGCAGAGCCCTCCTTTACTTCCCACCACCTTGCTTGTGTGCAGGTATTTTCCTGTGACGTGTGACACAAAGCAGACCCAAGCGGGACACTGGTTGTGTGCCACCACTTTTGCTCTCGAGCGCTCTGTCTCCAGCACAGTTCGCCCTTCCTGACCAGAGCCCCTGCCAGCGACAGCAGGGGGAGCAGTGTTAGCTTTATTTAGCTTCAACATCTCTTACCGTGTTTTGGGGCTTAGTGCTGGTACTGCCGAGGAATCTGGGGAGTTAGGAATGGGGTAAGCACACATTGCTCCGATTTGGACTTTGTGGCAGAACTTGAGTGCTAAAATAACATACATGCTGTAGACTACATTGAAAAGGACAATAATATTGTGATTTTGTGGAGTCACAGGGAGTTTTCTGCCTTGGACACCCCCAAACAGTGGCACATGAACTTCTTCACCCTCTTTGTACATTTTCCTCTGCTTTACTCCCAGGTGGAACCAAAAAATGTTCCGTGACGCAACAATGCCCTGGACTTTGGAAGCAACAGTAATGCTTTGTTCTATTGGTAAATGGAAGGGATAGCACTAATTGCCATTTCATTTTTCAATAAGATATACTTCATCTTTCGTGGAGCTATTCATTTTATTGGCACCAAAGATGTGTATCAGTGGTACCACATGTAATGCAAACAGCGTGATTGCGTAGCATGAATGTTCAATCAATTAATTCAACACACAATGCTGAGATATTAATGACACATGTTAACTTTTAATTGGAAAAAAGCCAAGAGAGCTAATTTGATGCACTGATCCTTGAGATGTTTTCACAGATGTGAACCTTCGACTATATCACACCAGACTTGGCTGACAAACAGTAGCTTGTAAATGTTATTGCGCATCAGAAATTAATTAAGAAATCCATCAATCAGTCAATCAGTCAGTCTGCACTGCCACCGTAGTGGGCCAGGGCTCTCTCCCTTCGCTTCGTGGTCCTCCCACGTGTGTCTGTTGTGAGACACTCTGAGCACACTGGCTTTCTTGGGGAATTCCAAACAGTAGTATGGCTGTAAAGAAGCGTTGCTGATTCTGATCGTGACCTTCTAAACTTTTGGCCACAAAGTAAATACCTAGGTAACACTGAAAGGTTTTCTGCTTTGTGTTCTTCTGGAACAAGGAATACTGTATTGTCAGAGCATCCCAGTCTCTGGGCAAATACGTGTCCTTTGGAGGCTAGGTGGCTGTTGAGCTAACAGTCCCCAGTATCATTCAAAACAATGGTTCTTTCATTATGTCCTCATCCCAAACATGTATTTTGGAGACTCCTAACTAAACAAAGTACACTTACTAAACTGTGAGGTGTCCCTACAGTTTTCTTACCTGGCCAGACCTGTGTACACCTAGGCATGGGGTTCTCTGCCAGGTTTTGCGCATGTTATTGGTTTTGCAGCAAAGCTAAAAAGTGTACGGAATCCCATTTTGTGGCAGCAGACATCGATGCTGAGCCAGCTGAGAATGGACAGCCCCAAGATCAAGAGTCCCCTGGGACTGGTGGAAGACCCTGAGAGCTTCTCAGCTGTACACTGCCACATAGCACCCCATGGAGCTCATACGATTCGAGCTAAAAGCAGAGAAACTTGGCATGTTAGTGAGGTGGTGAAGCCCTTGGCTTGATGAACCTATTGCTTCTGAGAGGCTTTGTGAGATATTTTAAAAGGATTCCTTAGTACATTTCTTGAGTCTACTTTGAGGAGTTTGAAAGGTGGACACCTCTGAATTCTCCTTTGCCCTGCTCTTGCCCGGCCCTACACCTCTTGTCCCTATCGACTCAGAAAGCACATCCATTTTTTTGTTAACAAGGTGTCCTTGCTGGTTCGTTTTGCCTCATTTGCTTGTCTTTCTTAATGGAGGGAGTGGAGTGACAGCTACCTTGAGAATCCAGAGAAGCAGACGACGCTCCAGAACAGATCTGTGAGCATATGCAATCTGCTGGACCCGTGAGTCCTGTCTCCATGTTTAATCAGTTTAAGTAAATGAAATGCAATGGCTACTAGCTTTTGGTGCCTTCCTTTACCTGGAACACACATGTACACAAGTGAGACTAAAGTTATTCATGTGACCTTTATTTTTAATATCTGCAATGCTCTTCTAACAGTTTTTTTACTACTTTTAACATGTATGTATATATGTATGTATGTATGTATGTATTGAGACAGCTGTGGTCTTGCTATGTAGTTAAGTCTGGCCTGGACTCATCGTTTAGCCCAAGCTGGCTTCAAACTCCTAGCAATCCTTCTGCCCCAGCCTCCTATGGGCTATGAAAACACATATGTGCCACAGTGCCCAGAGAATTCCCTTTGTTTTTAAGTGAAGGTGCCAGTTCACTAAATTAATATCTTCGCTCATTAATGAGTTGTGATACAATATTTTGGAAATACTGGCAGCATGTGAAAGTTCCCTGTAAGAGGAAAATTCTGCCCACCCACACTTCAAATGCTTCTGTTTGGAGGTGTCCCATGATGCCAGCCCTGCCTTTCTTTGAAAGGCATGACACATTCAGGAGCAGAGAGTGGTCACTTGGAGGATGGTGGCCTTGAGCTTCGGCTCCTGGGCAGAGCCACTCCATGAGGGTGCTTCTTCTCTGAGGTACAGCAGAACCCTCAGCCCCAGAGGGGCAGGCCGAAAGCTGGATGCTGCTGGAACAGATCCCTGGCTCAAGTGCTGGCCTAATTCTTAACTTCACTAGGTAAATGACACTATGATGACCCTTTTATTGTAAATAAGGCAGTAGAAGGAGACTGAGGAGTTTTAGGGGAAAATGCTGAAATGCCCACTCGAAACACAAAGAACTGGCCTTTTGGCAAAAATCAAAGCGGATAAATAGAAAGGGGTTTTCCTGAAGAGCCCCCCACCCTCGAGAGTGAGTAGAGGAAATCCTAGGCACTGCATAAGGTCATGTGGACTGCATTTCATACATCTTCGTGTGAAGAAAGTTAAGTTAAAAATTATAAATACTGCTTTTAGAATACAAACTCTGTAGCCCACCACTCTGAACTATATGATGTTTATTAAGTAGAGAACAGAGGGAAGCTAAAGTTAAAATGGGAGAGAGTTCAAGATATAAAAATATCTTTGGGAGAGCGCTTTAAAATATCTTCAGAGGCAGAATAGCAACATGATTAAGGCCCCAGGCTTCTAAGGCCAGAGGACCTGGGCTCAAATCCCAAATGCACCCTCAGCCAGCTGCACAAACATGTGGGGAAATGGCTTAACTGCCCTGTGCCTCGCTTGCTCCTAACCGTAATAAGCAGGTAGAAGCAACACCTGCAGTGTAGGATTGCAGTAAGGATTGCGTGAGTTCGTACACGTCAAACACTTTTACCTGACATATGGCTGCTCCTCATGCTCATATCAACTAATTATACAGAAAGTATAATCACGATGCTTTCACATAAACCACTGTACAATAAATATGGCCTACAGTAGGGAAAGAAGAAAAACAAAAACCGCGCCCCTCTCCCCAACAGGCAGCGCAGTCGGGCCCGCGGCCCCGGAGGCAAGCAAACGAGGCGCTCGGTGGAGTTCCACAAAGATTTCATGTCCTGTTTGTTCCAACAAAGTGATTTCTTCTAGGTGCTGAGCTCCTGTACATTTCAATCCTCTTACTGAGTAAACACAGCGGTAACCGTGTAGAGAACGGAGATCCCGCCTTCCTTAGCCTTCCGTTTCCGGTTTCCCTGTTTTCCCTCGTCCTAGCACCCTGCCTGACCCATCACCCCGTAAGACTCGTCCGGTGAGGTTGAACTTGCCTGAGGTTCCAGTTTTTTGGCCTATAATTGAGTTCGCGTCACACAAACTGTAAGTAAAATCTTCTGTCTTTCATAGACACCCTCCCTGACACACAGCATTTATAGAGTGGAGCTATGAAAGTTCATCCTGACATAGCCAGTGGAAAAGTTGTATCCTGGAAAGTGGTCCTCAAAGGTCATCCGCCGTGTGTCTTTAAGCAACCAGAGCCGGAGATGGCACCTTGCTCTTCTAAGTCTTTTTGATAGCTTTGTTCTCAGCAGCCCAGTGAGAGTGCCCTCTCCTGGCGACCCAGGAAGGACTTCACTGTCACACACAAGTGAGGAAAGTAGACACCTGGAAGTCAGGCCTGGGCCTCCTAGAGAGTGCAGACCGGGTGGGGGAGGGGCCTTTCCTTTCCTGTTCCCTATCTTTTGTCGCTGTCATTTTCCTATTACTGGTAAGGAAAGACAAGAGTTGTTCTGTGTCTGTCTTACTCTGTGGCTTTTCTTCTTTCCTTTCCTTTTTTTTTTTCTTTTTTTTTTTTTTTGTGGTACCAGTGTTATGGTTTATGTCTAGCTGTCCCCCCAAAGTTTCATGCAATGATGGGGCGGGGACTTCTAGAGTTTGAGACTTGACTCATGATCCACTGCAATCATGTGTTTTAGTGCTGATGGGATTGTGGTTCTGCATACTGCTGGGGTTATGGTCTGAGTGCTTCTGGGATTATGAGCGTGGCCTAAGCCGGATAGGCTGAAGCAGAGAGCCTGAATGTAATATAAAGAGAGAGAGACAGACTCATGCTGTTGCTCTCTGCTCTCCTGGTTTTTCTGTTGCCTCTGTCACCGTTGTTGCTGTTCCGTCGCCATGAACTGAAGCTCTCTGCCATGTGCCTCTTTGCCTTGGAGCCAGCTAAGTATGGACTGAAACCTCCAGTAACTAGGAGCTAAATAACTCTTTCCTTCCTTCATTTTGGGTGTTGGGTATTTGTCCTAGCAATGAGAGAAGAGTAACTAAGACATGGGGGTTGAACTCTGGACCCTGCACCTGCCAGGCCAGCACACACTCTACTGAGCTATCGCCCCAGTCCTCCATGCTTTTCTTAAGTCTAAAAACTGTGGGACAAAAGCAGTGGGTTCATGTCAAGTGTGACATGAGCGAGACAGACTCCCCTCCCTTCCACACAACTAGCATTTAAGGCAGGGAAGGGGTGCTGGCAGCGAGTCCAGCTGGCACCCCCTCCTGCTGCCCTTCCTCATTTCTGTTCTCTCACCTGCATCCCACCAGGGCACCCCCACTCCTCCCACTGGACATGATAAAGGTTCGTGGCAGCTGCAGAGCCCAGCTACCCCACTGAATAGTGGGTGGCATTGGTCACTGTGGAGCTTCGTGGTGATGCTCTTGGCACCGGGGGCAACTTGTGTTGGCACTGGGGGCAACTTAGCTCTCAGGGTCGCCTTGCTCAGTCCACAGAGTGAGGCAGTCGATGCCTGTGCCTGTCCCCCATTCCTGCCTTGCCACACACCGTGCAGCCAGGGCTTGCAGGGCACTTGAGGCCTCCATAAGGAGGTCTGTGTGATGACCATGTGGCGAATGTGTTAGGACTTAGAATCCCCATGTTTACAATGGTTGAGACCCAATTTCCCCTTTCGGTTCAAGACTATACTGACAAGTACATGAATACTCATTTTGTCAATGCATTTCCAAAGTATTTTCAAAGAGTGCGACGTGGACGTGACAGACTCACCTCCCTTCTGTGGTGCTAATGTCTAATGCAGGGTGACCGGTGTGGGGTCGGTGGGGGACAGGCTCTGTCAGAACTACCTAGCATAGGTACCTACGGGTAGTTCACTTGAAGACAGCGCAGTTTCTTCAGGTGTGAATACAAATGAGGAGAGGAATGATATCTGCAGAGAAATGAGAAGCCAAGGCCCCAGAGGCAGCTGAGAGGATGGCCACAGACCTGGAAATAGCACCTCAGAGAAATCACCATGTTGTAGGGAAAGGCACTGAAATTAAACAGAAGGTTCTGCAACCCTGAACCCCCACCACTGTGCTCACTGATAGCAGGGGGAAATGTTTGAGAATAAGGCCGCAAGCTGCTAAATTATCCCTGCTACTTACCTACACACACACATACACACACACACACACACACACACACACAGTACACCAACACAACACACCCACTGCAGGACAAGGATTTCATTATAGTAAGACTTCACAGACACAGATCAAATAGCCCAGGACGGGGCCCAAGCTCAGGTGGCGGTCGGCCCTGTGCGTATCTGGTTCACCTCGTCCCTGAGGCTGCAGCCAGACGTACTATGTCACATCCATAGCCCTTATCAGCAGCATTCCATCTGTGTCACCCAAGTAGCACGAGGTAGACAGACACTCTTTTGGAAGGTAGCCCAAAGGGGACAGAAAGCAGCTACGTCGTCTCAGAGGCCCGCAACCCACATCCCTCCAGGTCGGGAGGGAAGAAAAACACACTGAGCTGCCCCAGGTCCTTGCCTGAATTCTCCCACATTCCAGAGAGAGGCTGGTGGGGGAGATGTGGAGGTTAGCTCGGGGCCTCCGAGTGATGATTACTTTGTAATGGAACAAATTAAATTACGTGAAATGTTAGATGCTCTCCTCCTGCCCCAGCAGCTCCCAATCTATTTAGGGGTAGTCAGGAAAAGGGGACCCTCACACAGCTGCTTAGCTGCTTGAGCTCCGAGAGGAAACCCATAATTTGTCTGTAATCCCTAATGCCAACAGTTGTTCATTAAGAAACAAAACTAATGTAATCTTGATTATTTGCTCAGATCTCTATCATGTTCTGTGCATCTGGCAGGCTAATGTAATTTTCCTCAGAAACCCAAAGCAATCTGGTGCTCAGACAACACCATGCAGATTTAGGTAAATTCCAGGCTCAGATTAGCATAATACTAACTAATCACGAATATCATTTGCATTCATTAGAGTGTTGGGAAAAAAATTGTTTCTAAATGGCAGAAAATTGAAAGAAAGATTAAGGGCAAGAGCTTGAAAATCCTGTTTAGCTTGATATGACTATGTTACAGATGATTTTTCTCTTACAAGGCCTAATAGTTAATGTGGAAGTATTAATTAGAGTGCTGGAAAAAAGATTGCATCTAATTGGAAGAAAACTGAAAGAGATTCAGGACTACAAATATAGATTTGCTCTTGCTTGGTTCACATGTGGAACAGACAATTTCCCATGCAATGCCCAAGGAGCTTAAATGTGTAAAAGATAGGGTGATTCACTTTTCTTGAAAGACTCAAGCCTGTTTCTGGGATAATGGAGACATAGCATTTCTTCTCCTCGTGTAGGAATTAATTTATCGGTCAATGCCTTTGTTTTTGTGGTCAAGTAAAGAAGATAACAGAATTAGTCTTAAATCCGAAATACTACCAAATCAAGAGGAAAGCCCACACTCTGGGCAAACCTAAAAACCATGGTAATAGATCCCAATTGTTATGCTGATTAAAAAAATAATAATACTAAAATGATCCAAACCCCTGCCTCCTGGTGGCTAGCGATTTTCCTCGCCGTTTCGCAGGTCCAGTCATTGGTATAAATGGAATTGGTTAGAGGCTGTGTCCTGGGGCCGGTGCCTACAGTTGCAGGCAATTTGCTCTAAATCCTATCTCTCTGCAGCTCGGTTGCTGAGGGGCTAAATTCAGGGCTGGCTTCCTGAGGTTCTGAGCAGGTGCTCGCCAATGGCTTTGGCTTTGCGCTCTGACAGAGGAGCCAGCAGAGCCGGCTCCCCTGGCGAGAAGCCAGCTGAGTAACCGCTAGCAGTCATGCTTCGGGACGTCTAGACCAGGGTAGTTGCTCACAGAATTCTGACCAGGTTCCATCCCAGTAGAGAAGGGATTCAGGCAGCATGGTGTAAGAACCATTTTCTCAAAGTGTATCCCGGGGACCAAAGCCTTGGTACCACCTGGAAGCTTGTGGGCAGTGAGGTACCCCAGGTCTCTGGCATCACAATCTGCCCTTGCCTGAGAGCCCTGTAAAGCTTGGAAAGCCCAGGGATCAAGGACCCTGGGCCTCAGACACTTGATTCACAGCTATGAGATCTGGTACAGCTCCTGGCTCAGAGCTCAGCATAAGAATTGATCGCTCAAAATTGGTCAAGCAATGGCTGTGACTCATCCAGATGGCTGACCCTGACAAAAGATCTACAAAACACTGTACATGGTTTCAGGGTAAATCCTGAGGGGATTTGACTGACCTTGCCAGATACAAAGTTACATTTTTTGTTATATAGGTGTTGCTTTAACTTGGTTTTAACCATCCAGCAGAAAAGTATAACCATGAGGTATAAAAACTAAAGCTATATTAATATGCTGAGCTGTAAAAGGCTCAAGTCAACAGCTTCCAACATTGCAGCTCTGCTGATAAGCCACTACTATTATGGACTATTGGACTATATATATATATATATATATATATATATATATATATATAGTTGCTTTCTTTTAGTTTAATGAGAAGAAATATTTCTTTTAGTTTAATGAGAAGATGTAGTACATGTCTACATCTTGTACTCTGAACAACTACTATGAAGATAATAGTAGCATTGTATTAATTATTGTGGCTGCCCTACTAATGTGTTTTGAACCTGTCTCATTGTTATTTCTTTCTAATTAAAATTAATAAAATAGAAAAAAAAGAATTGATCGCTGAGAGAAACACATTTTGGCGCAGCACCCAGTGCATTGTAGATTCTGAAAAGCTGTTTTCCTCCTGCCATGTGGAGTTCGTCCGCTGCGCTGGTCCTTCCCCATCCCCGCACATCCCCACCTTAGCGGCCACTGCCAGATGGCCCTGTACAGGCACCCTCCCCCTCCACCCTTCTACCCAAGTCTTCAGACCCCAACCATCCCCCAGCCCCTAGAAATTTTCCCTTCCCGCAGACCACCCTTGCAGCTTTGGCATTCCTAAGCTGGAAGAGGATGCAGAGCTGTGAGCCAAGACCGTCCAGTGGCTTATATATGGTCCTTGGCTGGGTTTCCTGGAGGCCATCGTGTGGACCCACTGGGTCCTGACCATGACTACATGTGCAGCATCTAGTGGTCATTCGGGGGAGGGTTGAACCAAAATCCATCTAACTGACCTGGTGGCGGTGAGCCCCAGACACTGGTGTAGTTTTAAAGCACTGTCTCAGCTGGAGGAACCCAGAAGGCCACCCAGAGGATGTCTGAGAAGGGCCTTTCAGCACACATCAGATGACAGCGACTCCACCACCTCTTCAATGAAGTGGCACTAAATATTGGCTTCTTTCACGTCTCCAGTTGTCTCTCTTTATTTTAATGTGGTGTGGAGTATTTAACCAGGACCTTGTGGGTGCTAGACTGGTACCCTACCACAGCTCTGCACCCTAGGCCCCTTGCGAAGGCTTTCCTTGAGAAATGCAGGCTAGAATTAACCTTAAAAACAAATTGCATGTCCGTCCCCTTAAAAACATCCCCCGCCCTTTTTGTTTTTTATTTTGAGTCAGGTTCTCACTGCACAGCCAAGGATAGGCTCGAATTTGCAACCCTCTTGCCTCAGCCCCCAGGGTGCCGAGAGTCTGAGATTGCAGGTGGGCACCTCCCCATGTCACTGAGAGACTTTCTTTGCTAAAGCTTGTGAAAAAAAAATATTTCCTCCCACAAAAACTAATCTGTGAACATGCAGGATGTTTTTTTCAGTGCCTTAATTATCCCATAATGTCTTTCTCTTGTTTTCAGCATGCTACCTTCTGGAAAACAGCCACACAGGTGTATGAGCCTAGGAAAGCCATAGGGGTGTGTGTGTGTGTGTGTGTGTGTGTGTGTGTGTGTGTGTGTGTGCATGTGTGTGTCCCAAAGACAGAATACATGACAGAAAATTTCAGCACAACATCACGGTGCAGAAACAGAGGGGCTGGGTAACAGTGGCACACGGCGGGTTCCCATCCTGCCGCAGGACAGCCCTGAGGACCAGCCTATCCGGCAGGGCATGCTGAGTGCGGTTTCCCTCTCATTCATCTATTTTCCCTGAAAGCTACATTGCCACGGTTTTCACAAATCAAATTCTCTAGATGCTGTGCAGCAAAGCCAGCAATTAATAAAAACAATTAAAAGTCTCATAATCGAGATAAACAGGATTCAAAGTGAGTTACAAGTAGTCCAGAAAATAAAAGGCACAACTGACACTCATTCTACCCTTACTCTATGTCACTCAATGTGACTTTGTATAGATTATTACATATATATGCACAGCAATTGTGCATCAGTTATTACATTCAGTATGTTTCATTTCCTAAGGCAGGAGACCAGACTAGGAAGTTTCGATTTTTGAACAAGGATTAAAGTGAAGTGGTTTCAGTTTTCAATCAATCAACTATTTTAACAGAACCGCACGTTAGACAAGACTTCCTTGGTAACTGGTGTCCCGAGCCAGCTTGACCCAACCCAGGCAAATGCAGGGGTGCTTGGCACATGGGATCCAAGGGGTGTCGATGAACCAGAGGGCTGGGGCGGGGCATTCTGGGACCAGAGGCTGATGTCATCGTGCACGAGGAACCCTGAGCTGTTCCAGGTGTTTGTGTCCTTCCCTCTCGTGGCAGATGGGTTTTCTCCACGAGGTGGGACACAGGACACAGCGGTTCCTGGATTCTGTGCTGTACAAGTCTCACCAGGTGATGGAAACTGAAGTGGCAATTTTGCATTTTTAATTGGTGGGAAGGATTTTACCAGGTTGGTTTGATTAGATCTGCACCCCTAGACCAAACGGCTTTGTCCAGCAAGATGAAGTGATACAAGATGACACGATTTGCCAATGGAAATTCACGGTCAAGGGTCAAGGTCGGTTTTGAGGAGAATGGGAGAGGGTGGTTCCGGGCAGTCTCCTTCTGGAGATGGTTCTTTCCATCTCAATTAAAGTATTAAACAGAACAAGCAAAAATGGTGGCAAAGTTTCACACTCATTGGATGTAGGAAAAATTAAAAATGAAAGGGAAGGGAGAAGCTGGCTACACAGGATGAGCTTGGGACCAGTAAAAGAGAAAGAAAATAAAACCAAAATAAAAGTACACTTTGGAGAACACAGGTTGGGCTGCCACGAAGGGGTGCCCTAGCACCACGCTGTGGCTTCTGTGTCCTTCCATTCCTTCCACAAATCCCAGGAACCCGTGAGAGCCCCACACAGCGGCTCCCGGGAGTTCCTTGGCACATGTGTCCCTGGATCGGATCACACCTACCCCCCCCCCCAGCTCTGTCCCACTCTGCCTCCTGGTCTCAAGGGGGCTCTGGGCAAATAATCTCATCAGCATCCTGCTGCCTCCTGCTGCCGCATCCTGGGAGCCCAGTGCTGCTTTTCTACACAAACATGTGCGGAGACCAAAGGGCTTGGATCCATGCGCTTCTCTGTGTCCAGAAGGAAGAAAACAGAAGAGCCACCCGTTCGATTCTTACAGGGCAGCCGCTGTGACAGGCTGACACAGCCTCAGGGTCATGTTCATGGCAGACCCCCCCTTCCTGAATTTTTCAATCTGATGAGATAACGTGTTCTAGAGCCTTCAAGTGGCTCCGGCCACCCAATCCTGCAATGTGGTGTGGCACTCCAACCTTTCTTCTTAAAAAACCTAACTAACCTGTATGCAGTTTTTCCTATTAAGAAATACTCCCTCAAAAATATTTTTGAGAAAATATTTTCTTTTCTCCTCTCACAGTCAGGTATCCTCTACGATCTCTCCTAAGTTGCCAAAAAAAAAAAAAAAAAAAAAAAAAAAAAAAAAAAAAAAAAAAAAAAAAAAAAAAAAAAAAAAAAGTTTAAAAATTCAGTTAAAATTTTGGGTTTATGTTAGCCCTTTGATTTCAGGGAGGAATAAAGAGGGGAAACAAAGAAAAGCTAAGGGGCAAGCTATTTAGGATAAGCCAGCAGTGATGGTTGACAACTGGATGTCCCTTAGAATCTCTGTGCTCACCGGCAGGGCTGTGGGGAGGGACTGGGTCAAGGAATGAGTCCGCCGTGGGCTCCTCAGCAGCACAAAGTCCGTGCCTCCCACAGGGTGGCCAGGAAAGGGAGCAGGGGAGCAGCGCCAGGGAGGGAGGGGCAGGGACCAGATGCAGTTCCCAGGTCACACCTCCACGACCCTAAGAAACACCGGAAGTGCACTTTCCCAGTCTCTTGGGTGGTTCTCAAGCCAAGCAAGTTGACAGCCAAGCTTAACTGCCACACCTACACATTCACATTTTAAATAGACACAGGGTCCTGGCATCGTGGCATATCCAGCTACCTTTGCAGCTTCTGCACAAATGCCTCCGCCCATTGCTCTATGTCGTTACCCTTACGAAGCCTTCATTATAACCACGTCTGGATTCGTATCTATTTATGTCTCCCCAACAAAGCGTTAGGTAGGAGACATGAGCAGGAACCCTCTTACAGTAGCCTGGCCCTCCGTCCTCAAGAGACGGACTCCTCCAAGTGCTGAGCTTTGAGGCGTGGTCCCGTCGTCCTGAGACCTTGGCACAGCTGTGGTAGGGAGGGCACCCTTCTAGGGGAGGGTGTGCGCCTCAGGAGTGGAGGGTCTGTCCACCACAACACGGCTAATCCTGGCCCTGTGAGCAGTTGCCCCTTCCCCAGCCAGCGCAGATAATGGTCAAAAGAAACCACAAGACTCTGTCAATGGTAATTTTTTTAAAAAGCGAGAATTTAGGTGTTTTCAGAGTTTGCAACATGTGCAACTTACATAGTCTGGGGCCTTCTTGTTCAGAAATGTTAAGAATAGAACGAAATACTGCAAGCACGAAGTCAGACATGAACATGGAAAATCACTTCAAGGACAAACAAAGCATCACATTTCAACTTTATTGCTTGATACTAAAAACCTTACCATATCTGGAAAAATGACATAATGTTAGGGCTTTGGTTGGCATGCTCATATAATACATTTTTTTATATGTGAATATATATATATATATATATAGACAGAGAGAGAGAGAGAGAGAGAGACAGTGAGAGACAGAGACAGAGATAGACAGACAGAGATACTCTTCCTATGGTAGCACGCTTTTTACTTTTTGTACAGGGTCTCACAACGCAGCTCCAACTCTTTGATCCTCCCGTCTTCTGCTTCCGCAGTGCTGGGATTACAGGCATGCGCCACCACGCCCAGATTCCATGGCCAGCTCAGCACGCCTGAGATCCAGGCAGTGCAGCATGCGGTGCCAGGGATCAAGCCTTGGCCCCTGCATTTGCCTAAGTGCGTGCTCGGTGTGCTGCGCTATCTCACTAGCCCTGGCAAGGGAGCAGGTTTGAATGCCTTTTCTGGAGATGACTCAGGCTTCTGCCAGTGTGGCCTAGCCCCCAGCATTCGCTTTCTGGAGAAGCCAGAGACCTTCGTGGCCTCCCCTGCGGTTTCCTTTGCAGGCCGCTTTCACGACTTGCTACAAGCCCCCAAAGCAGAGTCTCTGCCCTTGATCCCAGCCATGGCCTCCTGAGGCTGCTGGCACAGGCCCAGCTTCAAAGCCTCAAGGCCCCCATACTGCTTCCGGTCTGCCCTCCCCACCCCCACCCTCTCACAAAGGTTGGGTAAGCAGGCTTTGAGAGGGAGCAGAATTCGAATCCTACTGAGTTTTCTTCGGGGGCAAACACAGAGTCCACGTTCTCTAAGAGATTCACCAGGGGTAAGGGGCCACTGTGGCCAGAGGGTGAAGTGCACGGGGCTCTGCTGTTGGTCCTGCTGTGACCAAGGCCCTGGGCTCGGAGGGCAGGCTGTAGACAGGCAGTGCCTTACCTCAAGGCTGTGCCATCTGGCTGCAGCTTTGCCCACACCCTAAGCCAACACCCAGTACAGTGCAGCTGACGCTCTGCTTTAGCACACTGCTCTCTGTGAACGGGTGTTGGTCCCTTCCGAGCAAGCCTGCCGGTGCAGCACTTACGAAGAAGCGGAAGATCTGGAACGAGAGGGGAGAGGGCTGACAACCCTAAAGCGGTCCCTGTGCGAAGCGCGCCCAGGTGACATGAGGCACATTTGTCAAAGTCACTGCTTTCTTGACGGAGGAGAACTGGATTCAGAGCAGAAAAGATTTCTATTACTTTTGGAAAACCAATGAGGGGAAACCCCCCTGTGTTGGGTTCCCTGGCCCTGGGCTGTATTCCGCGTGGATTCTTGGTCTTCTCCGGTCACACACGGGCCAGTGAGTAGTACCACTATGCGCAATTCAGAGTTAACCAGTGCTGGAGAAGCCAAAGCACATTTGAAGTTTGCTAGGAAGTCACTAGGTCGTGAAGTCTGACGTGTGGCTACTTGTAATCTCAAATCGCTGCTTGTGCGCGTTACACCCTCTCTAAAAGCTGAGGAAATTTCAAATTCTAAGATTAATACAGTCCTAGAGAGCTTGGGACCAAGGAATTTGGAGAGGAGTTGGTGAGTCTGGGTTGGAGTAGTCAGCCTAGTCTAACATAAAAACTCCAGTCTCCTGGTTTCCAGTCCTACCGTGTCCCTGGGCAGGAGGAGCGGTCTGCCCTCCCTAGAAATCCTTCCTCCAGGCTGTTTTTCCTGTGCACTTCACCCCTCCCCAGTACAGGCGGCAAAGGAGGAAGAAAAGCAAAGTCCCTGAGAAAGGCGCTGTGGGGTCTGGGCCCAGGCGCCCCTACCCCAGCCCTTCCCCTGGTTCCTCAGAAGCAATCTTTCCCGCCCTTGCAGGTCCTTGCGCTGCCTGTCGAAGTAAACAGGTCCGAGGGCCCAGAGGGTAAGGCAAACCCTGCAGGGAGGGCCCAGCAGCCCGGATTAGAAAGAGGAGCTCTTGTCACCGTTGTGCGCAATTTAGAGCTCCGCTAAGAAATGCCTGATTTAAAAGAGTTACACATGCATTATCTACTTTTTAATTTGATTAACCGGGTATATTCCCAGCCAGCGTAGCATAGCAAAGTGAGACTCACACCAACCGGAAATTTCAAAAGAGTGAAAACCAACATGCTATGAGGAAGGGGACAAAGACTATAAAGAGAACTCCTAGAAAAATCTGCACAGCAGCAAAGCCAGGAAGACGGCTTTGGAGGACCTGTGCAACCAGGAATGAAATCGCTGCTTTACAAGCCGAGGGAGCTGTTCGCCTCCAGGGAGGACGCGCGGAGGGCGGGGCGGAAGGGCTCCCAGGCCCTGGAGAGCCACACGCAGACAGGAAAGGCGGATGGGCAGGAACCACCCAGCGCGTCTCCGGGAGCTCTCTGCTCCCACTCACAGCTCATCAAAACTCAGGAAAGTCTGTAATCTTTAAAAGTCAGGAGTGGGCTTAAGATCCTCCAAGATGGTTTGAAGCCCCCATTGTGCTCAGAGCGGGTCTAAATTTGGAAATAGACTCAGTCCCACAGATTCATTATACAATTGGCACGACGAGGAGAGGAACTGAAAACTTTCCTTGTCTGAATTTGTCGCTTCTTTTGAGAAGGAGACTTAACGAGAGAGGCTGACATTTCGGAGACACGGCTTCCCTGAGAGTGGAGGCCCGGAGTGGGCGCCCCCAGAAGGCACCTGCGGGCACCATGCAGATGAGCCGTGGGA
Organism: Myocastor coypus; assembly: GCA_004027025.1. Taxonomy (NCBI): domain Eukaryota; kingdom Metazoa; phylum Chordata; class Mammalia; order Rodentia; family Myocastoridae; genus Myocastor; species Myocastor coypus. Next base: position 3,840 of record PVJA010013956.1, on the reverse strand, counting down.
ATTGCGTGAGAGGCCGAGATGCCATGAGGGGAAACAAAGAGGAATGTTCTCCTCCCACTGGGGGAGGGAGAAATATGTAGGGCTCCAGGGCGGCGAGGAATGCCTCATTCACACGTCCATTCATTCAAGAAAGATGTACTGGCTCGGGATTTTATTTGTTGGGTTGGTTTTTATCTTATTTGTTTGTTGGGTTGGTTTTTACCAGGGCTGGGCACTGGGATACCATACTGCAGAAGATTTGCTGAAAGAGTGTGATGTTTTCTCTAAGAGGATATACCAGGGATTGAACTCAGGACCTTGCACTTGCCAGGCAAGCATTTATTCCACTGAGCTATCTCCTCAGCCCCTCTAAAAGCATGCGATAGAAGGAACCGAAGCAGTCATGGGGAGCTGAAGTTTCCCTAAGGAACCTACGTGGTACACGAACTCTGGGTAGTGAGGGGCACTAGCTGCGAATACTAATTAACCCACATGTCTTCTAATTGTTTTTACATATATAAATTGGTGTCAGCCTTACCACCTTGCCACACAGGCGAGCCTATGTCCTTGCCTCGGCCTAGATTCTTCTAGGCATCCACTTGTGGCGTAGAGAATGGCATAGAGAGGTGAACCCTAGGCTGTGAAGGCAGACCACCAGCCAGTGCCTGGCTGTAGATGACCTCGTGCAAGTTATTCCTTCCAGTGGTGCCTCAGTTTCCCCACCTGTGGTGCTGGGACCAGGATACTACCTGCATGCGCTGGAAGAGTCTAAACAAGCCAGTGGGGCTGGGGGAGAGAAGCGGGAGCCCAGTCTGGAGCCGTGGGCAGAGGGGAGTCTTGAGTCTCCACCATGTGACCAGCCCTGTGTCACCTCACGGGAATTGCTGCTCTTCACAGGGGTGCTCATGAACCAAATTGCTGCATGAGTACAAAGCCAAAGCACTCCTCCTTGCTGATGGGTTGCAGCCTCCAGCCTAGCGTTCTTCTCAGACACGAAACTTCCGAGGCTGCGTAGTTCCTGATTGCTCACTGGATTCTCCTCAGCCACTTCCAAAGGCGAAGGTTCCTCAATGAAAGCAGGAGAAACAAACGCAGTGACTGAGAGGACATAGGCTTCATGCATGGAAGCAAGGCTCAGGTCCCAAAGCGGCGTGCTCTGGCCTGTGTAAGCCAGGGAAGCCCACCCCCTCGATGAGTCACACTGAAAAGGATACAGTACAATAGTCAGAACGGCCTCTTCATGTTGCCATAAAGACCAGATGAAATAATGAACATACCAGCCAACCACATGACCCTTATCGTGGACTGCAATGCTAGCGACCAGTTATTCCTTGGTAGCTAACTTCTTTTAGCCCCTGTCCTGGCAGCTGGGGCCCTGGCGCACAGGGATCTGTTACAGGTGATACGCCCCCTGCAGGAGTGGGCTGGGCCAGGCGGTCTTGCTGCCTGTACGGCTTCCTTCCTGGCTCCCACTTCAGAAGCGCTTCTGCATGGGCCGAGTTCTCTCTTCTTTCTCATTGTGCCATCCTGATCCTCATCCTCTCAGTTCTCGGCAGCTGTCAGAATTTCTCCTTGACCAGATGTCATTCCCTAGCACTTTACCCCTTGTAAGTGTACTGCCTGGGAAGCACAAGGACCTGGGTTTGATCCCTGGTGCCTGTGGTTAGCTGTCCAAGAGAAAAGAATCTCTCTACCAGCCTCAGTAGTAGCTATGTCTCCTCAATACTGATGCTTCAGATCACTTCAGTGTCTGTGTCTGCCTCTCTCTCTCTCTCTCTCTGTCTCTCTCTGACTCTTTCTCTCTCTCTCTCTCTCTCACACACACACACACACACACATGGATTCATTTCCTCACAGAACTGACAGCGATGGCTACCCATGACTTCCCATTCCAAAACCCTGAAGGCAGAAGCCCCATCTTCATTGCCGAATCCCCCTCACCCACGATAGTTGACTACTAAGTGCTTGTGCCAGAAATGAATAAGTGAAGGAAATGACCAGCATGACCGTGAGCATCTCCTCTGCTGTCCACGGTTCCTGACAATTCTCCCACTGGTCACTCTTACCAGAATTTCCCAGTGTCTCTCCTATGAAAAACCCAGTGTCAATGTCATGCCCCTGTGATCTAGAGCATTGTAGTATTTTCACTTCCTCTAAATTCATATATATATATATAATGACCAGCTCAGCCTGCCTTGCCCTGCCCCGGGGGATGGGGCTGACACAGCATGTGGTGCTGGTGCTGGGATTGAACCGTGGTCCCTATGGTCACCTAAGCTTGCCTAAGCAGGCACTTTAGACTGCTGAGCCATCTTGCCGGCGCCCCCTTCATCTTTTTTCTAATTTTTTAAACATTATTTATTTGATACCAGATCTCACTATGCAGTTCAGACTTAGAGTGATCCTCCTGTCTCAGCCTCCCCAGCACTGGGATTACAAACCATGCCCAGTTTTGGTGGCTGGTACCATATACCTGGGGTTCTGGGGCCTGTAGGGCATTGGGTACTAGGGATCAAACCCAGGCACTCGTGCGTCCCAGGCAGGTGCTTAGACCACTGAGCTATCTCCCCAGCCCTTATGTATCATCTTGGGCCTAGCACTCTGCTGGTCTCTGTCCTCCCTGCTTGCCCAAACTTCCCATGGGGCAAGGGGAGTCTCTTGCTGCAGGCAAAATGGGTCCCTGCCAAAGCTATTGTCAGCAAGCTCTTCCCATCAGACTTGTCTTCATTTAAATCAAAGGAGAACACACTTTGTCCTACAGTCACATTACAAGGCTTGGATAATTAAGACAACTAGAAAGAACCTTCAAAGAAGTATCAGGAGAGAAACAACAAAACCTTTGTAGGTGAAGTAATCTGGATTTAAATCTCACCACTGCTACTGCCAGGGAGAAATAATCTTGCTGTTGTATGCTTGATTTGCTCACTCATAAACTGAACGACTTCGTTTTTCCTTCTGGGACTCTTTTAGATACAAGCAACACAGCTCCTGTCCAACGTGCTTAAGAGAAAAGGGGAAGCACCGGCAATCTCTCCAGCATGAGGCAGGGGTAGATCCAGGTCCTCGAACAAATCTTCTAAAATCCTAGTACTGTAGGACCGGGGAAATAGGTCTGTGGCTTAAGCACCTGCCTGGCAAGGCTAAGGTCATGAATTCAATCCCCACTACAGTAAATAAGCTAACAAATAAATAAGTAAATGAAGTAAAATAAGAGAAAATGAAACCCTGGCACTCTCTCTGCCGCTCAGTCCAGCTTCCTCTGTATGTGACTTCGTCCTGAGAAAGAATGGCATCACAGTCCCAAGCTTTGTCCTTTACTGAGCCAAAGAAAACAAAGAGATCGCTGTTCTCCCAGCAGGGGAAACTCACAGGTGAAATCGCCTTACTCCAGCCTGGATCAAATACCACTGCCGCCAGAGGACTGAGGTTGGCTACCGATGGCACACTAGGCTGAGGTCACCCATGGAAGGGCTGTTGGGGACCAGCACAAGCTCGTCCCTCGCAGAGCACTGCCACTGGGTTCTCATGAGGCACACACAGGGCATCTTCTGTGTTCTGGGCTGGTGTCTGAGAACTGTGTCAGGCACCTCATGTTTGAGTCCAGTACCTTTCCTCCCTTTCTCCACTGCCATTCCAAGGTCAAAGAGTCTCAGTAGTCACCCCCATAATGAATCCCGACATCCAAGACACCAGTGTGGCCAAATGGCATGAGCAGTAAGGTGCAGTTCATGAGGCCCTCCACCTGCGTGTCTGCGCCCTCTGGGGTGTGAGGCCCTCTACCTGCATGTCTGTGCCCTCTGGGGTGTGAGGCCCTCGACCTGTGTGTCTGCGCCCTCTGGGGTGTGAGGCCCTCTACCTGTG
>PVJA010013955.1:0-48438 GCA_004027025.1 Myocastor coypus | reverse complement strand
ATTGGTGCAACCATTATGGAAAGCAGTGTGGAGGATCCTTACAAAACTAGAATTAGAAGTTCCGTTCAATCCAGCTATCCCCCTACTGGGAATTTTCCCAGAAGAACTGAAACCTTCATACCATAGCGATATCTGTGCACCTATGTTTATAGCAGCCCAATTTGTAATATCCAAATCTTGGAAACAACCAAAATGTCCATCATTTGAAGAATGGTTAAAGAAAATGTGGTATTTTTATACAATGGAATACTACTCATCCATAAAAAATGATAAGTTTGAAGACTTCATATATAAATGGATGTATATTGAACATATACTCATTAGGGAAATAAACCAGACCTATATGTGTAAATATCGTATAGTCTCCCTAATATAAGAACTTTAAAGAAGAAAACAAGAACTTAAGGGCATAACACAGCTGAATGTGTTATGGATTAAACAACGAAGTGACTGAAAGCAGACAAAGCAGAAAACATATCAATAGTAAAACCATACAGTTATGTACACAGGATGAATCAGATATTGGTCTCAAGAACCTTCAAAAGGTTCAGCATATTGATTATAGCACAATGTAATGCTAAAATTATGTTTGGAATACAAAAAAAAAAAAAAAAAAAAAAGGAGACCCTTTTGTCTCCATCTTAGCAACACGTAGCCTTAATTCCATGTATTGGTATGTGCAGAGCTGGCTAGGATAATTCCCTGCACTTGGCTTTAAGCAATGTAAGTGGGTCACGCTGAGATGCTGCTGTGCAACCTTTAAATCAATTCAGCAGGTCAGTGATGCCCCACCTATAGCTTCCTAGCTCCCTTTCATGAGCAAGGCTAAATAAGAGGTGTCACAGTGGGCGCTAGTGAGTCTCAGGAAAGAGTCCATGACATCCCAGGGAAGGAAGGCCAGACATCAACCTAAGCCAACCAACCAGAAACACACAAGATACTTCTTCAAACTGTGTCATGCACATCCCTACAGACTTGGAGGCTACCTGTTGCTGGAATCCAATACTCTTTCTGCTACCGCTCTCTACAGATTGTAGAGGTGCCACTGTATCTCCTACCCAGCCCCGCTTGCATTACTCACATACTTCTCAGCATTCTCACAGTCACTCAACCCTGAGCCACTCCCCTCTTTGCAAATTAATAAAACCCAGGTTTGCATCTGGGTTAAGACCTTTGCTCTGCACAGCCATTATTCTGACAAGACTTAGGACCCCCTTGGCTCCCCATGCAAGTATGCCAGCAAGGAATGAAAGGAGTTTCCATTTCTGATGGAGTAACTAGCCATGTTTGTCCTGAGGAGACAGGGCGGCTGCTACATAAAGAGGCAGAGAAAGTATGTTCTGGAATTTTTTTCTTTTTCTTTTTCTTTCTTTTTTTTTTTTTTTAATGTATTTAGTAGAGGGTCTCACTACACAGGTCAGACTCAGTGATTCTTCTGTTTTCAGCCTCCCAAGTGCTGGGGTTACAGGCAGGCATCACCCTGCCCAGTCTCAATTGCTGTCTCAGCATGCCCCAGAGGTGGGGTACTGAACAGCATGCCCAGGAATGAACCCCAGTCCCTGTGTCTGCCTACACAGGCACTTTTGGAATTTCTTTTCATTCTTATTTTTTCTTTTTAATTTTTTATAACTTGTCATTGTTGTTGTTTTGCTTTGTTTTTTTAACCACTTTTGTGTTTGAATCTGGTAACCTAAACAACTAATTTGAAGTAACATCACACAATACAGTAACCAATGTTGAATTCCTATTATTTTGTTTAGTCGAATTTTCTATCATTTCTAATGCTTTGTTTTTTACTATTTTGTATTCTTCAAAATTTTTAAGTAAATATAATGTAATCATTTAGCAAACGTGTGCTAATAAAATATTTTTAAAAGATATACCTTGTACTAACTTATACCCAGTATTAACTTTTAAATGGGCTCTTTGGGAAAAGAGTTGGAGACGATTTTTGCTCTGAAATTTATTGTAGGAGTACTTGAGAAAGAGTGAAATATGTGGGGTTAGGCTGAAAGATAAAATGTGTGGTGAAAGCTTCAGCTGATCCTATGAAGAGCTCTGAAGGGTGCTGGCCTTCAGAGTTGGCCTCAAAGGAGTCAAAGAGGCCAGACCTTTGGACCCAACCTCAACCATGCCAGTGGAGAATGTGGAATGCCCAGAGAGGTAACACTTGGAGTGAGATGTCCTTTATGCTGAAGGCAATTTTCGAGAGCCATTGCGAAGAAGTTTACAGGCTTATGAAGCAATCAGATCACAACTAACCTTCATCAATCTTCATCAACAGAGATCTTCAAGCACTTTGTTTACATTTTTAAGCCATTTAAATTCAATGCAAGAGAAAGTTCATTGTACCCAGCCAGAACAGTCCATACTTGTCAAAACTGTGTTCTTATGGTAACTGATATTGCAAAGTGAAACTTTGAACTTTAGGGTTAGAGTCAGAGATTCTTTTTTCCTCTCTCTCCATTAGAGACAAGTGGGTTCCTGAAGGCTATAACATAAAGGGTCCCTGACCTCTCCTCAGCCCAGGTGAATGGATAGAATATGCAGATGCCAACACCAAGAAACCTGGAGCCCAGTTTCCTGTCCACAGGAAGAGGACAATGAGATGAAGATGACTAAAGCAATCCATTAGCCACCTATAAATGATGAGGTGGTGCCCTGAGGTGGGTGAAGCTAGCCTTGATTAAATCCTTTTCCCTTTTTATCCAAAATATATAGTCTCCTTTGATTTGATTAGCAGCAAGCAGACAAACCTGAGCATGTAAACCCAAGTGGCCACTAATACTTGGATTCTAAAGTAAGAAGCAAACAAGTTTTCCAAATATTATCAAAGAAAAGACCTGGGCTACAAACCTCACTCAGTAGATCCAGATCTCCATAGGTATCATCAATAAATACTCTTAAAGTGTATATGTTATAAAGAAATAAGTGGTAACAAGGAGAAAAAGAAGGTGAACAGGGAAGAACAAAGGTACTCAAGGGTTAGGAGAAAAGTATGTAGGACAGTTAGGAGGATTACATCGGATAAACATGGTAGGCTTCATTACAAAAATTATTTAACAACAACAACAAAAAAAAGCCTAGAAGAGAGTGAAGGAGTGAGCTGTAACGATGGCTAAGGAAGAGCATCCCAGCAGAGGGAGCAAAATCTTTAAGGCAGGAACGTGCCTTGGTGTGTGCCAGGGTGCCAAGAGACTAGAGGTGAGCGGACGGAGTACAGTGGGCGAGAGAAGGTCAGAGAGGCTGGGAGCCTAGAAGGGATGAGGGTCTGATGGTCTCTGACAGTGGATCTGAAGGGAGGAACAAGTGAGAGCCTCAACTGAATTCTGTTAGGAAGAAACTTTGAGGGAAGACTTGCCCCTCCCTGGCCCAATTTCGTCTCCTAGGTAATAGTTTTTTAATACATTTTCTATTTGAATAAATATGATTCATGTTCTCCTGTAGTATACTTTTCTAAAACAAAAGAAACCAAATATCACAATTAAACCCTAGTCAAAACATTGAGGCAAAACTCGCATTTGTTGCCAAACAACACATTCTCTCCGGTATTCTGATAGCATATCTTTCTCAATTCATTCTATCCCTTTTCACAAAGAAATAGTTTTTCCATGGAGCTCCCTTTGAGGCCATTGGATGCATCTTAAGTTGACTCAAACATGAAAGTCTACCCTCTCAATTTCTATGTGATCCCTCAGACTTGCACTCAGCCACAGATGGAGCCTAGCCACCTACTGAATGAGCTATATATAGAAACCAAGACTAGAATTCGTAAGCCAAAATTAACATGACTGGAATTTACTGATGCCTCCAATCAGGTATAGTCCTGTTATGGTTTGTGTCTGCCAGAATGGCGGCAGCAGCCAAACCAGGTTTCAAAATGGTGCCAGCGTGGAGAATTTGTTTCTCAGAATCAGGGTAAGAGTGCTCAGCGATCCAGGCCCTCAACCCCTATGGCCAAGAGAAAAGGAAGCCTGGCTACTGCTCCAACTGGCAGCAGAACTTGGCATTATCCACATGACATTGGCTTTAGGTGCATTCAGAATGCAGGAGTTGTGAGGTTAAGAAGGCTTCCACTTCAATTTCCCAGGCAGTGTGGCCCTGAGAGAGAAGTATGTGAAGCAGAGAGTGAGAACCCAATTCAATAGAAACCCCATAAGACTGGAAAAGCCAGAAGCGTGGATCGTCTAAGGAGAAAGAGGGAACAAATTTGGCCTAAGAGAGAAGCCGTGGGAGCTACCACCAAGAGTGCCATAGGGGTGGAGCCGCGTAAGACCTTTGGAGCTCACAACTCAGTGCAGACTGTTTTGGATGCTCCAGTTCAAACTATGGGACTTAATGTTTACCCTGCTGGATTTTGGACATAGATTGGTCCCAGTGTTTTGTATTACCCTGTTGTTTGTGACTTTTGGAATGATAATGATTATCTTGTGCCTTTGAATGTTGGATGTGTTTAACTTTTGTACAGGAGCTCACAGATGAGAGTTTGCCTTGGATCTTGAAGACTTAGGACTCGGACTTTTCAGCAGTGCTGAAACTGTTGGGACTTTGGCAACTCTCCAAGATGGGCTAAGGTGTCTTTTGCATAAAGGGATGTGCATGAGACTTTGGGAGTCCAGGAGTGGAATGTTATGGTTTGTATCTAGTTGTTCCCCCCAAAGCCTCATGCAATCATGGGGCAGGGACTTCTAGAGTTTGAGACTTGACTCATGATCCACTGGGATTATGTGTTTTAGCACTGATGAGATTATAGGTCTGAGTACTGCTGGGAATTATAGATGTGGCCACCTGAGGAGGATAGGTTAAGGCAGAGAGCCTGATGTAATACAAAAGAGAGATAGAGAGACAGAGTCTTGCTGTTGCTCTCTGCTGCCCTGGTTGGTTGGTTGCATCTGTGGAGAGCATTGCTGTTCTGCCACCATGAACTGGATGCTCTCTGTTCCACTCAGCCTTGGACCAGCCGAATATGGACTGAAACCTCCAGTAACTGTGAGCTCAATAGACCTTTGCTTCCTTCATTTTGAGTGTCGGGTATTTGTCCCAGCAAAAAGTAACTAAGACAAGTCCTAAAAATTTTAGTGGCTCCAGAGCAATTGTCAACAAAAATACAAATGCAGACATTTGTAATTTACAGAATTTTCTGGAAGATCTGTGTTCTCAGTGCATAAGCACTGCCTTCAGATGGTTATGGATTATAGTTGCTCCTATTTTTATTCTGATTGTGAATATTCAATAAATTATATATATAATATATATATATATGGAAATAAGTAGTAACAGGAGAATAAAGAGGAAAAACAGGGCAAAGAGAAAGGTATATAGGACAGTTACCAGAATAATCAATAAATCTGAAGTCATTATTTATTTTTAGCTTGTCATGAATCATTTGTTATATTTGTAACAAAGTTTAGCCTATACTTTTCCAACAACTATATTTAAAAGTCTTATATGTATTCCCATTTAAATAGGAAATATCCTTCCTTTATGAAGCCAAGTAAATGTAACCCATCTAAAATATGATGGCTGTGTGTTTACTATACATGCCTTTTATCAGTTTGAAGTAACATCTTGTTTTCATCAAGTTTTTTTTTAACTTTATTTATTTATGTTATGGCTGGCTCAGCCTGACCTGGGGATGGGGCTGGCACAGCATGTGGTGCCAGGGATCAAACCACGGTCCCTATGGTTGCCTAAGCTCACCGAAGCAGGCACTTTAGACCGCTGAACTATCTTGCCAGCCCAAGTTTTTTTGTTTTCTTTTCTTTTGCTTTGCTTTGCTTTGCTTTATTTTTTGATCATGAAAAGATTCTGGATTTTGTCAAAAGCTTTTTTTAAAGGTATTGATATGATAATATCATTTTTGTTCTTGATTCTACTTATGTGACATATACATTTATTGGTTTATAAAAATTGTATCATTTTTGAATTCTTGGGATCAAGTTGATACTTTTTAAATGAGTTGTTAAATTCTGTTTGCAAATATCTCCCTGAGGACTTTTTATTCCATATTAGTCAAGACCATTGGCTTGTAACTCCAATGGTGATAGAGCAGCACCGTGACTGAACAGAAGGATTCACATCAGAGAGACTCAGAGGAGATTAACCAAGAACACAGGTAACTAAAAGCAAGAGAGGGACATGCACTCTGATACAATCAATTTGAAAGAAGATACTTGTAGATCAAACAAAACACACATACAGGACTGTAACAGAGGAGGAGCAGTGCATCAGCGCAGATCCAGAGCCCCCGTGTTTGACCAGTCCAAGATCATCCATCTTGAAAATGTCTCAAATAGCTGCACAGAACCAAGCAGCACAATGCAGTTTATCCTCTCAGGACAGACTCAGGTTACATGGGACCCTTCATCCCACTGTCTCCTCTCCAAGCCACTTTGCTGAATTTGTTTAGCATAAAAATCATATAAGCAGTCTCCTCTTCTGAGGAGAAGGCAGACCTGCAACACCTTTGCTGGTCCACTCCAGCAGCAGAGGAGGCTCACTCCCTATCTGCCCAAACTCAGACTGTGAGAAGGCAAATAAGCAAATACTACTTCTTGCTGTAGTCACTAATATAGGAGCCTGGACATGCTCAAGTCACCACCAGGTGCCCGGGTGTTATGGTTCGTCTAATTGTCCCCCAAAAGCCTTGTGTAGTCATCGGAGCAGGCCTCTAGAGTTTGTGATTAATTCCTGATCCAATGCTGGGACTATAGGTGTGAGTGCTATTCCTGCCCTGAGGTGGGGAGCCTGAATACAATATGAGGAGATTGGTGGACACTACAGCTGCTGCCCTTCCCTTTGCTCTTTGCTGTCTTCCAGCACCATAAACTGCTGCCCTCTGCCATGTGCCACTATGCCTTAAGCCTGCCAAGTACAGGCTGAAATCTCCATAAACTGTAAGATAAATAAACCTTTCCTTCCTTGATTTAGGGTGTTACATATTTTGTCCCGGCAATAAGAGAAAAGTAACCAAGACTCTCAGGTTTGTTCTATGCCAACTAGGACCTTCATGTGGCACACATAACTAACAATGGTCCCATTTAAGTCTGTGCCCAACACTCTGAAGTTGTTTGAGTTCCTGTCTAGTGCCCAGTGGCCCATATTTCCTCTAGAGAATGCCAGAGATTCTGCCTGACATCTAAAACCAATCTGAGGTAAGTTAACATAGAAAAAAACTGGAGTCTGGGCAACAGTCTCAAACAGAGATTCAGGAGATTAAAAGAATCTTTTCAAAGTATACACATCAGAATTTATCAATGTGAGGACAATATATTAGACTCAGAAGACAAGTCTGTGGTTGGTGATCAGCTAATGAAAGGTACCTTAGGAAGAGCAACAAATCATCAAGAGTCTAAGAGCTGCTAGATGATGCAAAGAAGACTAGCCTAAGATTAATTGAAATTAATGAAAAATCAAAAGATAACACAACAGGCATTTCAAAACCTATTACAGAAATCATGGCAACAAAAAATGTTTCCAGGCAAAGAAAAAGAATTTGAAATAAAGATAAGCAATGCATATAGAACCCTAATTATTCATAATCACAAAAGAACAATGCAGTCGAGAATAGAGAAAAGTAAGAGTTAAGAGTGCACAAAACAGTCGAGATTCCAGAAACTCAACACAAGCACAGAATCTTAAAAGCTGTTGGAGAAAAGAAACAAATCGCCTAGATAGGAAAATCCATTACACTTATAGTACATTTCTCAACACAAACCCTAAGGTCAATGACAGCATTGAATAAAGTGTTTCAAGCCATAAAATAAAGCAACTTTGACTCAAATTTATGTACCTTGCAAAGTTATCTTTTAAAATAGATGAAAAAATAAGATGCTTCCATGGAAGTTGGGCATGGTAGTTCACCCCTATAATCCCAGCACTTGGGAGGCTGAGGCTGGAGGATCAGTATGAGTTCGAGACCAGCCTGGGCTACAAAAGTGAGCTCAAGGCCAGCCTGAACTGCACAGTGAGACCCTGTCTCAAAAAGACAAAAAAAAAAAAAAAAAAAGATACTTCCACGGTACACCAAAGCTAAAGAAATTCATGCCAGCACTGCAAAGAATTTTCAGGAATATCTAGAAAGAAACAATAAAGAAAATAATGCCCAAAAAAATCACAACATAATGAAAACACGAGCAAATCAAGAAATAAACAGAATAGAAAGCAATGTAACAAATAGCACAAAAATAATAACAAGGTCAGTCATAAATGTAAATAGACTCACCAATCAAAAAAAAAAAGATTAGAAAAATGCATTAAGAAACAAATACTCTGCCTGAAAGAAACATTTCACACAAAAAGATATTCATAGACTGAAAGTCAAAAGATGGAAAATAATACTCCATGCAATAAGAAACCCTCCCCCCCCAAAAAAAAACAGAAAAAGCTATTCTAGTCACAAATTAATTAGATTTCAAGCCAAGACTGATTAGAAGATGGGAAGACAATCACTGCATACAGGTTAAGGAAACAATTAAGGAAGAGGAGAACAAGGAGGAGAATGAGGAGGAGGAGGAGGAGAAGGAGGAGGAGCAAGAGGAGGAAGAGGGGGAGGAGGAAGAGGAGGAGGAGGAGGAATGAAAAGGGATTACCAGAAAGTGAAAACGTACTCCTTGTTCCTGGATACACAGAACAAATATCCTTAAAAGGGCCATACTTCCAAAATTGTTATACAGATTTAAAGTTATTCCATTCAAAATATCAATAACATTTCGCACAGACCTAGAGAAAATAATTGTAAAGTTCATCTGAAAGGATAAATTCTAGGCAAGAATTTCTATGCAACAAGAGCAAGGCAAGGAACATCTCAATCTTAGACTTCAAGTTACACAACAAAGCTACAGTTACTAAAAACTGTACAGGAAAAAAAGTAGAGTTGTGTATCAATGTAAGAGAATAAAGAACGCAGAAATAGCTCCAGGCTCATGCAGCGACCTCATCCTGCCCATAGTGCCAAATAGTTTCACTAGAAGAAACATATCATTGTTAACAAATGGTGCTGGCAAAGCTTCTGGGAAGACTGAGATTCAAAATAGCCCTGAACAGATAATGAAGAAAAATGAATGTACACTTTCTGCCTTGCAAACTGAAAAACTATTGCTTCTGCTTCCCATGACAGAATCCCTGGATGGAAATGTACAGCATAAGCTTTAAGACAGAAGCTAAAAGCAACTCTGCTCCCATGCCACCAACTTTTCCCAGGAAAAGTAAAATATTAAGCAAATTTCTTGACACTTGGCTCTAGTTCCCCCATATCTGGTAATGGAATGTTACATAAAGAAAAGAAAAGCCTACTGAATTCTGTTTTAGGGAAGAGAGAGAGAGAGAGAGAGAGAGAGAGAGAGAGAGAGAGAGAGAGAGAGAGAGCTCAGATTAAATATTTCTTTTTGGAATCTTTTATTTATAATTCTTTCTGCCTGTCTCCTTTTCTGCAAAAAATGAAATTTGCAACTTTCACTTCCCTTCTGTGAAGTGATGTATTAGCGATTTCATAAATATTGCTTTCTGATTTTTTTTAACGTATTTGGCGCAGGGTCTCACTATGCAGGTCAGACTCATAATGATCTTCCTGTTTCAACCTCTCCAGCACTGGGCTTACAGGCATGCACCACCATACCTGTTTCAGTGTCTGGCTCAATGCACCTGAGGTAGGGCCAGTGCTGTATGTGGTGCCAGGATCGAACCTGGGTCCCTGTGCTTAGCCGGCAGGCACCTAGATTACTGAGCTATCTCCCAAGCCCTGCTTTCTAATTTTTATCAGAGCGAAAAAAATAAATAAAATTATTGATTTGCACGTAGTAAGCACTCCATATTTTGATTTCCCCTCCAACTTAGTCTAATACAATTTGAAATAAATGTAGGTATTGTTTTTTTCAAAAAAGCTTATCATGTTATCATGGTTTTTACTCCCACAACTATGACAGAATATTGGAAATGGATACAAAACAAGACTATTCAATACTTAGTTTTATAATGCATGTAACTAGATTTTTATTACTGATGTAAAAAATCAAAGTTTTTACTCATTTTAAAGAAAAAAATTAACAATAAAACAGAATGTCAAAACAGGCTAAAAGGAAAATAATACTAAATAATACACTGTGTATCATTACCTTTATAATACTTGTTAAGAATACAAGATATAGTCATGAAATATGTCCAAACAATACTAGCACAAAATTTTATTTTCAATAAACTAAGAGAAACTAGTTGTCTAACTATCTTAACTATTTTGTATGTATATTATTTTTCCTTTTCCTTTCATTCTTTTCTCACATTATGCTGTTTCTTTCCTTTTGAATAGTTTCTTTTCTAGTCATAGTATCTACTGTACTTTTTGGTCCTTATTTATTCATTCAGTTTCTCATGCTAGCAGGACCATACAGTGTTCACACATGTGAGTTTGATTTATTTCATTTATGTATATGGTCACAAGTTGCATCCATTTACCTAGAAAAGTCTCAAATTTATCCATCTTTATGGCTAAGTAATATTTCCTTGTATTAAAAAAAAAACATCATTTTATCCATTCTTCTGTTAATGGGTATTTGGGTTTTTTTCATGATCTAGCTATTACAGATTGCGCTGTTGTAGACACAGGTACATGTATATTGCTGTTGTATGATATTTTTAATTCTTCTGGGAAGATATCCCAGAACAGGAATAGCTGGGTTGAGTGAGATCTCTAATCAAAGTTTTTAAAGGAATCTCCACACTGATTCCATTATGGTTCCACCAGTCTACACTCTAATTAACAGTGAAGTAGGGCTCCTTTTCCCCTGTTGCCACTCCAGCACATGTTATTGGTTGATTTTTTCATAGTAACCATTCTTTCTGTGATGCGATGAAACCTCAGTGTTGTTTTAATTTGCATGTCTTAAATAACCAATAATGTTGAACATTTCTCATATATTTATTTTCTATTTGTATTACTTACTTCCTCTGAGAAGTATATATTCATTTCAAGAGCCCATTTTTGGACTGGGTCTTTGAATTTTGGGGGCCTGATTTTTTTTCATTTCTTTGTATGTTCTAGTTTATCTGAGGAACAACTGGTCATAATTTTTTTCTCCCTCTTTGGGCTGTCTTTTCACTATGTTGGTAATTTCTTTTTTGTTGTGCAAAAGCTTTCAATAAGGTGAGTCCCAGTTGTTGATTCTTTGTAATATTTCCCACCCTGTCTAGGTTTTGTTCATGAAAGCTCTGCCCTCACCTATGTCTTCAAGATTTCTAACTATTTTCTTTTCTGATAAATTTCGTGTTTATGTTTTAATATTTGGAACTTTGATACATTTTTACTTTAGTGTGTATTGGTAGACACAGATCTAGTCTTAGTCTTTGGCATGTAATAAGTCAGTTTTTCTAGACTATTTATTAAAGAGACCACATTTCTTCAGTGAACATGTTTGTTCACCAACTTTTTGATTCACTGATTGTTTTATTGTTTCCTTAGTCCCAGCTGCGTTAACTTCTACTCTTTATAATTTCCTACTTTGTATGAGATTTGGGTTTGATTTATTCTTTTTCTAGAAGTTTGACATTCAATATTAGATTATTTATTTGAGCTCATTCTGCTTTTGTGATGTGTGAGTTCATCATTATAAATTTGTATATATTATTGATCTATAGTTTCCTTTTCTAGTTGGGTTCTTCTCTAGTTTTGGAATCATGGTAGTGCTTGCATTCATTGCATTCTATAAGTTCTGGTATGTTGTATCAGCATTATCATTTAATCTTTAGTGCTCTGGATTTGTCCTAGGTGGGCTGGGCATTTGGGGTTGCATTTTGCTTCTTTGTCTGGTCATTTTTTATTTTTTATTTCATTTTGTTTTCTGTGTTGCTGCTTGCAGATTTCTTATGTTAGATAGCTTTATCAAGATGTCTGTTCCTCAAAATGTCTTCTAGATATAGCTTGTTCTTGGTCTTTATGTCTATCCCAAGAACCTACCTTTCCAATATATTAATAATGTGGAGCTGCTATCTACTTGACTCAAGACCCATTCTCTTGATACTGGGCTATGATAATGGTTACAATCCACTGAAATTACAGAGCTGTTATACATAAGAGTAAAACTGATCACAAAAAATATGGCATCCTGTTTAAAGAAGTACAGTTAGCATTAACAATAGACTCAAACACAGCCTGGCTAATGACAAACTGTGGTAATAACTTGCCTGATATCTTTAACCATAGGAATCAAGTTCCACTGTTATATAATATAATGCAATTTATACTGGTAATTTGTGTGCAACATTTTTCCACTTAGTAGAGTGATTTACCCATTGTGGAGGGGTGCTCAAGAGGATGAGGATGGATGGAGAAGTGGATAAGATTAAATATAGTAGGAGCAAGGATGGAGGGCATAGCATGATCATCCAAGTTTTGGGTAATCATAGAACACAGGAGGGAAAAATCGGAAAAGAAAGCCCAAGAGTACTGAAGTGAACCAGAGAGAGTGGTGTTTACTCCCATGAAAACATCAGAAAGTCAAGAGAGATGGTTTATGAAAGAGAGGAAGAGGATGAGTGGAAAAAACAGAAAGAAAGTTTAGAGATCTAAATCATGAATGAGAGAAAAAAGAAGAAAGAGAAGAAAAGAAAAAAGAGGATAAGAAAAAAAGAAACAACAGGAAACAAAAATAACCACACACATGAAAACAACAGTGTCTTAGTTACTTTTTGCTCGTTGCTGGGACAAATACCCGACACTCAAAATGAAGGAAGGAAAGGTTTATTTAGCTCACAGTTTGTAGAGGTTTCAGTCCATATTCGGCTAGCCCAAAGCTGAGTGGAGCAGGGTGGAGAGCATCCAGTTCTTGGACGCAGAACAGCAGCAAAATGGTGGCAGAGGCAGCCAACTAAACAGGGCAGCAGAGCAGCAGCACCAGCTAGAGCTCCAGTCTGTCTCTCTGTCTCTCTTTATATTACATTCAGGCTCTCCGCCTTAGCTCCCGCCCTAGGCTACACCCATAATCCCAGAAGTACTTCCACCCATAATCCCATCAGTACGAAAACCTATAATCCCAGGGATCATGGATCAAGTCTCAAACTCTAGAAGTCCCCGCCCAGTGACTCCATGAGGCTTTGGGGGGACAACTAGACATAAACCATAACAAACAGCAACAACACACATACAAAAAGATCAACAAAATAGGACAAAAACAGAACAGAGAGAAAAAGTGAAAAGAAAACAACAAGTACACTAATCCAGAAAACTACCAAGAGGGAAGTCCATCAGCTAAAGAAAAATGAAATAATAAAATTCCTCTACTGTCTACAGTTCTGTGGCAGGTTCCAGTCTGATCCCAGAATGTAAACGTTAAACCAAGACTGCAGGTGGACTTGCGCTGGGTTTAGGTCTGATCTTTGTCTCCGGATTTGAACAACAGGATTAGTTTTCTGTGAATGGTGTTCTCCCCAGACATTCTAAAAATAAATAAATAAATAAAAACATAATTAATTTTTTTTTTTTTAAAGAAAAGGGAATGACCTAGGCTCTCACTTCTATTTCACAGGTCTTTGCACCTAAGCACAAGGCTGGTTCATCTAACTGACCACCTGTTGAATTATATTGCTGCTACTGCTTCAGCCTTTTCCACATCACTAGCCGCACCTGTCCACTGTGCACACTCTAGCTGGGGTCCCACTGTGTCGTTGGCATTCCCACCTGTTTACAGTCTTCACAGCTCCAGGTCAATGGGGGGGGGGGGTGAGATCCTGTCTCAGACTCTGTTCCTGCCAATCGCTACAGCTCAATTCTTTTTAAATAGTTGGGCTTTGGCAACTTGTAAGGAAATTTGGAGATGCTTAGGATTGCTACTTTCAGCATTGTGCTATTGAGAAGTAAGAGCTTTGTTTTTGTTTGTTAATCCAGGCTATTTTTCTTCATGTTAAAGACACTTTTGTAGTGCTATGCTTCTTGACATTGTTTAGCATAGGTAATGTGTGCACTTTCGTGTACTCATAATCATATCTAATTTTGTTTTGCATAAAATGAATGCTTCTGGATGTCAAAAACTGGTGCTGGCAAAACTAGCCATAATGTCAAGGAGATAGCTCCATGGCACAAGTGCCTGCCTATAAAGTGCAAGGTCATGAGTTTGAACCCCAGTCCTGAAAGAAAAAAAAAAATCATGTCTACATCTTGTACTCTGAACAACTACAATGAAGACAGTATACAATGTATTAATTATTGGGGCCTGGCAGGATGGCTCAGTGGTCTAAAGCACCTGCAGGTGGCTGCGGGGACCGCGGTTCGATCCCCAGCACCACATGCTGCTCCAGCCCTGCCCTCAGGGCAGGCTGAGCCGGCCATAAAAATAAATAAGTATACAAACAAAAGTTCTGAAACAAGAAAAATAAATAAATTTAATTTAATTTAAAAACTGGCCATAACATTCAGAAAACTGAATTTAGACCCACACCTTTGACCACTGACTAAACCAAAATTAAAATGGATCAAGGCTCTAAAGGATAAAACAGAAGTATTTAATCTACTGGCAGATAAAATAAGCAAAATTCTTGGACATAGCCATAGTCAAGGACTTTTTTAAACAGAATCCCAATTCCATAAGAAATAACATCAAGAATTAACAAATAAGAACAGAGTAAATTAAAATCTTCTGCACAGCAAAAGAAATAACCAATAGTGTAGAGAGACAACCTACAGAATGTTAAATAATTTTGCCAACTATTCCTTGGACAGAGGAGTAATATCTCAAATTTATAAAGAACTCATTAGAGCCCCACTCTGTAAAAGAGCCAATCAAAAACAGGCAACTGAAATCAATAGACACTTCTCAGAAAAAATACAAATGGCCAATAAACACATAAGAAAATATTCAACATCTCTTGCCATTACAGAAATGTAAATTAAAACAACACATTCTTCTTACTTCAGATAGAATGGTTTTTATCAAGAAATTAAATAATAGAAAATTCTGGTGCAGCTGTGGAAGACGGGGAAGAAATCCTTCGACATTGTTAGTGCAAATGTAAACTGTATAATCAGTATGAAGATTCCTCATAAAACTAGAAATTCCATTTAACCTAGCTATTCCCCTGCTTGGCTTCTTCCTGAAAGAGTTAAAGACAACGTATTATGGTGATACAAGTATATTCATTGTTATAGTAGCATAATTCACAATAGCTAAATCTTGAAAATGAGCTATATGTCTATCAGTAGATGAATGGATAAAGAAAACATGGTATTTATACATGTTTAGTACTGCTCTGCCCAAAAGAAAAATAAGCTTTAGTCATTTGTTAAAATATGGGTACATCTTGAGATCATAATGCAGATTACAGAGTAACAGGGTCTTCAGTATAGGTACCTAGGCCTCCAGAGCAGAGGAGAATCCTGGGTATGGACCATCACTGACTTTTTAAATATAACTACTCTTAATAATTACTTTAGGGATGACAATATTCTTTCTTAATTTAGCTCAGATTAGTCAGTTAAAATTTTACTGCCTCATGTAAGTGTGAAACTCTACAGCCTTAGAGATTAATAGAGGGGGATTGACTTACATCTTCGTGCTATTACTGTCTACGTTCCACTTCTACCTGTCTTATAAACCCCACAATACAATGCCATTTTTTTTTCTTAAACTCTCAGTTGTATTCTGAAAGACATTAAAGGAATAAAAAAGGGGCCCGGCGGGATGGCTCAGTGGTCTAAAGCACCTGCTTGGGAAAGCTTGGGCCGCTTCAGGGACCGAGGTTCGATCCTGGGCACCACATGCTGCACCAGCCCTGCCCTCGGGGCAGGCTGAGCCGGCCATAAGAATAAGTGAATAAACAAACAAAGGTTCTGACACAAGAAAAATAAATAAATAAATAAATAAATAAATAAATAAAATAAAGGAATAAAATAGTCCTACATTTACATACATTATTTCCATTTTAGCTTTATTTCTTCCTTTCTGAAGATCCCAGTTCCAGCTTGGCTTCATTCTACTTTAATCTGAAAATCTTTAACATTACTTAAGCAAATCGTATGGTGATTCTTACATTTTGTTGTGGTATTTAAATTTTCTCAGTATCCCATACATTTTCTTAACATTCATTTCTTAGATAATATTTTCAATCTTACTTTTATTTCAGTGCTAAAGATCAAACCCAGGGCCTCACATAAGCAAGGCAAAGCTTTTTATCACTGAGCTGCTCCTCCAGTCCCTAACATTATACTCTAAAGGTATTTTCACTGGATAAACAATCAGTGTGGAACATTGTTTTCAGTACTTAAAGATGCTCCGAAGTCTTCTGATTTGCTTTGTTTCTGATCAGAAGGAAATCATTATTCTCAATATTACTCTTTGGATACTCTGTGTTATTTTCCTCTAAGCCTTTTCTGTACTGCAAAAAGATTATAATCCTTTCTCTTCATTTGACTGATAAATGAAAATATAAAATTGTTTTTGTTATTGGGATGTTTTGCTATTTGGGTACATGTAATGTTTTGATACATGTATAGTGTGTAATGTTTAAATCAGGCTAAACATATTTAACTTCTCAAACATTTATCTGTCTTTTCTTGGCACTGGGGATTGAACCCAAGACCTCATACTGAGCTTCATTCCCATACTTTTTCATTTTTTTATTTTGAGAGAGAGCTGCACTAACAACAAGCCCAAGTCTGGGCTGGCCTCCAACTTGTGATCTGCCTCAGCCTCCTGAGCTGCTGGGATTACAAACATATACTTCCATGCCCAGGCATTTATCATTTCTTTCTGGCGAAAACATTTGGGATCCTTTCTTTCAGTCTTTGAAATATACTGTACATGCTGTAATCTATAGTCCCCTTGTGAAGCAGTCCTACACCAGAACCATTTTCTACTCCCCAAGAACATCTCACTGTTCATTGATTAACCTCTCCTTATCCTTCGCAGCCCCTACTCTTCCCTGACTCACTCTTCTGTATTTGTTAGAGTTCACTGGAGGAACGGATTTAATGTAAAGTATAGGTGAGATCATGAAACAGACTGGCTACACAAGCTCACAAGATCTAAGTCCCAGTGGCTAGCTGCTAGGTCAGAGGTAGAAGAATGCAAAGTGGTTATCTGTGTGCTGGTGGCAGCAGTATCCAGTAGAAGATCAAAGACCTAGAAGCTCCCTGTAGGGTCCAGGTCCAGTGTGAGTTTATGTCACAAAGCCAAAGCATACTAGAAGGCTGGAGAATCTGCACCGGAAGCCTGAAGGAACTGGAGAACAAGTCTAAAGGCAAGGGTAAAGACCAGATCTCTTCTGAAGGAAAAAGGCAGACTTTCTTCTTTGCCTTTTGAAGCCATCCAAGTTACAAATGTATTGGCTGATACCACCCAGACAGGGTAGGTTTTCCCTCCTTAGTTTGCAGACTACATGTCACAGACATACCCAAAACTTTGCCAGTCTGCTAGGTGGTTCAAGGCAGATTGATATATTATCATTAATGATGACATCTTCTCACTGATCATTGTGGTGAAATGTGGGCAGAACCTTAATCCTGAACCCAGATACTGGGTGAAACTGCAGTTAATTTGACTCCTATGGCACTTCACAGTGAGCCAAAGAAAGGGGGCTGTTATCATTTTAGTAGTGGAGGTCCAGGGCTCAGATCTCCTAATTTGTTTTAACAACCCATCAGCCAAAACACCTAACTTTTTCTAAAAAGACCCCCACAGATGGGAGGTGATAGGGTAAGAGGCGGGTCTCAGGATGGATTCCCTCTGCTCCAGGAGTGAGAATAGGCTATATTTGGGGTGGAGGAAAAGATCAGTGCTCAACTGTATGTTGCCAGGGCCCCTCTGCGGATCTTCACCTATTCTGTCCCTGTGCTACTCCTCTAAGGAGCTAGGGGGCAGAGGAGAAAGATAGCGGAGATGATCTCCAAGGGATGCTCCCTGTGAGGTCACAGGTATGCTTGCAGGAGTGACATGAGAAAGCCCATTCCTTGAGCTCCTGTGAAAACACAGCATTGCATCAGTGAGAACAGCGGCAAAGCAAATGCCTTGGGTGGGGAGTCTTTCTACTGAATGAAGCAAAAAACAAAAACTGAGTGCATTCAATATTCTCTGTATATAATTTCTTACAGAAATTCTGGCCTCTGCCTGCCCAGCGCCCCTTGTACAAACTTCTCTCCTAGGGCAGCTGTCAACCTTGTGCTTTAAGGGCTCAACTTGCTATAAAAGATCAAATGGACCCTGTCTCATCTAATTTCTCAAGCTGAGTCATTTGAGTTTGTAAGGCTATTTACAGGTTAATTGATTAATAATAGTAAATATCTCACCATTTTGCAATTCTCAGCAATAACTCACACCTAATTTCCACCATAAATTGTCTTCTTAGAGCTTTGGAAAATGAGCCTGTGAAGAATAGATTATTTATTTGTGTGAACGCTAGGAACTGCTCCTTGATGCTCCACAAGGAGTTTTGATTGCTTCGGTGGAGAAAAAGATGTATTAAAATGACACAGGGGCACACTTGACTTTAACCCCCGATGGTCAGCCAGGCATCCTCACAGACAAGGTGTAGGAGGAGAATGATGCCTTTTCAGAAGGAATCCAACCCAAGAACAGGAAAATGAAATAGAATCTTACTTGCTTGGAATTATCAAGGTCATTGACATCAATAAATAACATTTGGCTGCCTCCCACTCTTTTCAAAACTAATCTAGTTTTTCTTAAGCTGTGATGAAAAAGTTGTCCTCCTAGCAGTTCTGCATGACTGACGGGCAAATTTCATCCTGCAGTGGGTGGAATAAAATTGTATTTCCCCAAACAAAAAGAAGGCTTGAGATTTGGACAGCCCTTTGTCTTGCATCCTCTCTCCCTGTCCCTCAGTACCCACCACCAGTTGGCCCACCTGGGTGGAGAGGTACCCCCACAGACCCGCACAAACTCTTATATTTGAGAAAGGTTCTAATCAGTTGCTGAGATGAACTCAATAAAATTACTCCATTGTCTTAGTTTGCTCTCTGTTGCTAGGAAAGAATCTGCCTTAGACAAAGCACAGTGGCCAGGGTTTGATTCGAAGTGTGTCATGCCAGCCCCACCCCCACACTGAGATATGATTGAGACCACACATGGTTGTGCACACCTATAATCCCAGTGCTCAGCAGGCTGAAAATAAGATAATCACAACGAGTCTGATCTACATTTGGCTTCAGGCTTTAGAGGCTTGGAAGTCTGGTATCAAGTGCTGCAATCTGGTCAGGCCTTCTTGCTATATGAAAGCATGGCAAAGGCATCACATAGAATAACATGAGCCTGCTTTAGAGGACTTGTATTCATTATAAAGCCAGTTGACAACCCACTGATCAATGAATCCAAGAAAAGAACATCTTCACAACCCAACCTCCTTCCAAAGGGGCCACCTCCAAACCATTAACATGAATTTGGGAACCACGTTACCAACATATGAAATTTAAGGAACTAACTTAAACCATAACAACTGTTTTCCTATAAATCATTAAAGATCATCCAATCCAAAGATAAATCTCAAGTCTTCAGGATCTTAAAATGACATATCTCTAAAACCTTGCTCTTTAAACTGTGGCTCACAACTTCCCATGGAAGTTGATTTCTCATAGAGAATTACAGGTCTCATCCAGACTATTAAAGTTGGAATCTGAATTCTAACGAAAACCCCAGGCAGCTTCCACATGCTGAACATGTGAGAAATACCACATTAGGAAGCTTGTCCTTGACCTCTTGGCCAAAGGTCAATACCTTTGCAGATATTCACTCACTCAAAAGATATATATGTAGTACTGCATTGGCCTACTAAAGCTGTCATACCCAAAAATCATACACAATAGAAATGTTCTTTCTCATAATTCTGGAGGCTGAAAATCAAAGGTCCAAGTACCGGAAGAGCTTGTTTCTGCCCTCAGACAGCTGTAATTTCTCACTGGTCATAACTTTCCTCCCATTTTGCTGACCATGACAATGGCTACAACTGACCCCTAACCCACTGTTACAGTCCACAGACCTGTAAGAATTGAGTTGTCTATGCTGGCCACGTTCCACTCTTCTGGAGAGAGGTTGGTTCCATTGCTCACTGGCAGGGGAGAATGTTAAAGCCTATGTAGACACCACACAAGAAGACCCTTCCTCAGTAACCGCGGGCTTTTCTAGCTTTCTGTTTTGGCCCATTCTAGATAACAAACCAGGAATCTGACCAGGCTTTGTCTGGTTTATGGTATTCCACACCTAGCACATCCCGAGCATTCATTCATTTATTCAGTCAACCAACACCTTCAGTAATGGTCATGTCCTGTACCAGATACTGGGGCTCTAATGGTAAGTAGTCCCCTGCTGTCATGGAACTTTCAGTATATTAGAGAAATGCATCATTAATCCAATAGCCAAATACTTTCATTCATTAATTCAATATCTACTGAAGTCTGCCCTATGCTAGGCATGCCTCAAGTCACTGAGCATACAGTAGAGAAAAGGTGTCTGCCTTCCATGACTTCACATTCTAGAAAGACACAAATGTGCTGTCCATACCATAACAAAATACTGGGTGCTATGGGGGCGTGTGCTGATTCATTCCTATAATCCCAGCAACACAGAAGGCTGAGGTGGAAGAACCACAAATTCAAGGTTAGCCTGACAGTTTAGAAAAATAAAATTGGGCTGGTAAAATAGCTCAGCAGAATAAATTCCTGCTTAAGCAAGCACAGCAGCTGGGTTCAATCCCCAGCACCACATGCAGTGCCAGCCCCAACCCCAGCACACTGAGCCAACTGCCAAGACTGGGCATGCTGGCCATCCTCTCACTGGGGAGGCTGAAAACAGGAGGAACACTATGAGTCTGAGCTGCACAGTGAGACCCTGTATGAAATATATAAAAATAAATAAAAATTTTCAAAAATAAAATAAAAGGCTGGGGATAGGTGTAGTTCAGTGACAGAGTGCTTCCCTAGGATGCATAAGGTCCTGTGTTCAAATCAGTATCACAAGCAATCTGATGACCAGGAAAGGCTTCTCTGGAGACATACATTGAAAATAGTTTTAGTTCATTTGTTAAATGTCAAGGATAATATACCCCCCATTAATAACACCAATGTATACATTTGTTAAAATTGGTGGAATGCTACTGACACATCATTATAAACTGAAGTCCCTACTTCACTACTTTATGTCAAGCATCTGTATTAAACACGTGGGTTACAACTGCTGATGCTGACCCTGATCACCTCACTGACAGGGATAGGGCTTGTCAAGTTTCTCCGCTGTAAAGTTACTTCCCCTCAAATTCCTATCCCTGTCCAAACAGAACTCTAGAAGTCACTTTGAGCAGGCCACACTCAAAGAGTGCAGAGGCGTTCTCAACCTCTTCGAGGGCAGAGCGACCACATAAATTACTTGGAATTACACTGCATGGAGATGTCTATTCTTCTCCCATTTACTTATTCTGTCATTGATTTATATATTCGTGTATTCATAGATACCTATTTTATACTTTGAATTTTATATTTATTTTGTTCAAACTGTGCCAGCATTCACAATTAGGCATTCTTTAGTTGGTGCCTGTAGCCCATTAACATACCACACTTTGGGTCTTTTGAGCCCTTTATAATTTTTTGGACACTGCAAGACAGTCCTATCTTATTTTGTATGCCTTGTTCCTAAAAATAGAATTAAACCATTTTCCCCAAAAAGCCCAAGTTCTTTTATTGGAGAATAATCTTAGGAACAAAGATCTGGAGCTGAGTGTGTGCTGGTGGTTCTTGAGGTGTCGTTGCTCCTAGTTATTCATGTGACAGAATAAGATGATACATGCATGTATATTAGCCTCTGCATATAGACATATCTATATGTACATCTGTATCTCCATTTGTATCTATATTAAGCTAAAGATGAGTTCATAACATCCCCAGCCCTAATCCAGTACTACATTGATAATGCTAGTTTTCTTTATTTTTCCTTTATTAATTTGAAATTACTCTTTTTTATAATTTTTTATGTATCTGGTACAGGGTGTACAGGGTCTCACTACACAGATCAGACTCCTAGTGATCCTCCTGTCTTCAGCCTCCCAAGACTGGGATTACAGACTCGCACCACCACACCCAGTCTCAATCATTATCTCAGTGCACCCCCGGGGGTCGGTCCAGCATGACAGGCTGAGAATTGAACCCCAGGCTCCTGTGTCTGCCTAAGCAGGCCCTTAAATCCTCTGAGCTATCTCAGAGGCCCTTTTCAAACCTATAGAAAGGTTGAAAGCATAGGGTGATAAATATGAATAAATATAGCAGGTACTGTTTACCATGATTCATTCATTATTTTGCTGTTTGATTTATTCATGGGGCAGAGTTTTTGTCTAGAAAGTTATAAGTAAGTTTCAGACATCATAAGAGCAACACTTCAGCATCTATCTACCAAGAATAAGAGTACTCTTCTATGCAACCTCTATGTCACTAATATTCCTAAGCATATTAGCAATAATTCTCAAATGTCATCTAATATAATGCATATTCAAATCTTCCCAATTATCTTATTTTATGTCTCTTTAGATGTTGTCTTGGTGTCTTAGTTACTCTTCTCTCGTTACTAGGACAAATAACCAACACACAAGCTTAAGGAAGGAAAAGTTTATTTAGCTCACAAATACTGGAGGTTTCATAGCTTAAAGCAGCCTGAATTACATAGCCAGACCTCAAGATACTCTGCCGCCATGCCCAGGATGATACACTTCATACTTCCAAAAGAGGCCTACAGACCTGGTTATGGGGAGGGGAGGCACAGGCTGTCAGTTTAACAGTTCTGGTCTCTTTGGCCCAGCCCCTCAAGCCCCGCCCTAGTCCTTTGGCCCTGCCCTCTGAACCATGCTTGACTGGCCCATGATTTACCTGATGCTTTGGAGGGACAACTAGATACAAGCCATAACACTTGGTTACTCTTCTTTCATTGCTAAGACAAACTACACAACACCCAAATTAAAGAGATGGGTTTATTTAGCTTACAGGTTTTTGGGGTTGTATTTGGTGGGGGGTAGTCCATAATCAGCTGGAGCCAAAGCAAGGTTACATAGCAGAAGGGCAATAGCTCATGGCAAAGGAAGACAACATGAGCAAAGAGGGACAGAAAAAACCGCTTTCCCTCCCTTATATTATGTGCAGGCTACCCACCCTGGGGCAGGTGTAGCACTCACACCATCTCTGTGCCCTTCTCTTGCAGAGGCTGAGGACATTTATAAAGTGAAGACCTTGATGCCCTGCTGATTCACTTAGTTAACCTTCTCAGGTTAACACAATGAATCAAATATCCTAGCGCATAAACTGCCACCTTAGGGCATGTCCTGTACACTCTAGGATATAGCACTGGTGAGTTGCTTAGTTAAGCTTCTAAACTTCTCAAGTTGACACAATATAACAACCACCACAGATGTTATTGATTTATTTCACAGTCCAATGAAAATTCTCATTTTTTCTGTGCTCACAACAGTGTAGTCTCCTATCTTTTCATTGTTTCTTCATGTCTAACGACCTTGACTTCTTTATGAGTTGGGCTCATTGGAGGAAAAAGCATCGCCTTCTAGAGTTATATACTATCTTATTAAATGATCTGATTCAAGTTATGTACTTTTAACAATGGTACTTCACAGGAGACACAGTGCACTTCTCATCTCACCAAGAGGCACCTCAAGCCCAGCTGCTTCATACTTGGGGTTACTAAAGGAGAGGATTTGTTTCAGTTTGTGTCCACCAGCCCACCCAACCTAAAAGTCTTCTTTGCCAATGGACTACCTTTTCAAGATAATGTACAAGTGCCGGGCGTGGTGGCGCACGCCTGTAATCCCAGCACTTGGGAGGCTGAGGCAGGAGGATCGGTGTGAGTTCGAGACCAGCCTGGGTTACAAAAGTGAGCTCAAGGCCAGCCTGAACTGCATAGTGAGACCCTGTCTCAAAAAGACAAAAAAAAAAAAAAAAAAAAAAAAGATAATGTACAAATCCTGTTCCCCAACAAGCTTTCCCCAGTGGCTTTAGTGTCCACTGATGATACTTGCTTGAATCCATTACTATATTGATAGTTTCAGAAAGTTTTATTAATACCATCATTCCTTAGAATTAATTCTACCATTTATACATTCTTTAGCCTTCTTTCAGAAATTAAATTTTGAGTTAAAAGATGGAAGATGAATAGAGAGTGATCAAATGGATGATTAAGAAGTGATACATGTAAGAACTGATGCAGCTACATGAGGAACATGGGAAACTTGAGGCTAGTAGAGGGGAAAAGATCACTGTGCTTTCCCACCTCCCTACACATACACAAAACAAGTAATGTGAGAAAAGGGAGGGGAAAGTCAGAGTATATAGAGCCTCCCAAGCCATACATTACCTTTATGTTGAAAGTGATAGCTGTTAAATCATTTTGAGTATTAGTGTAGCCTGATCAGATTTGAAATTTTTGAATTATTTTGTCTGGTGAATATAGAACTAATTTGAATGTGGCTAGAGTGAAAGAGGAAAAGGAGGAATCAATTAGGATGCTACTTCAGAGGTGTGTGCAAATGGCAGTGTAACTTGAAATGCAGTAAAAGAATTGGGACACCTATGAAAGCAAATGAGAAGGGCTGGCCAGAAAGCTCAGCCGACTGAAGTGCCTGGGTAGGCAGGCTCAGCGACCAAGATTCGAGCCCCTGTGTGGCACACTGGCCGCGCCCCAGGGGCGTGCTGAGACAGTGATGGAGACTGGGCGTGGTGGCGCATGCCTGTAATTCCAGCTCTTGGGAGGCTGCAAAATAAGACGATCACTGTGAGTCTTATCTGTGTAGTAAGACCCTGTAAGCCCTGTTTTAAATACATTCAAAAAAGAATAGAAAGAAAACACCTCTACGAGTGCAATAAGTCATAAATTTAAAGCTAGTAGAGAGTGGTTTGAAAAATTTCACAGAAGCCGGGCGTGGTGGCGCATTCCTGTAGTCCCAGCACTTGGGAGGCTGAGGCAGGAGGATCAGTGCGAGTTCGAGACCAGCCTGGGCTACAAAAGTGAGCTCAAGGCCAGCCTGAAGTGCATAGTGAGACCCTATCTCAAAAAGACAAAAAAAAAAAAGAAAGAAAGATTTCACAGAAGTGATATCCACAGTATGTTAAAACATGATGATACTCTATGTGACTCGCTTCCCCATTTAATCCCAATTTAATCAATTTTGCCTAAGCATTTGTAATCTTATTGGTTAACCATAGTTTTGTCCCCGCTTGTTCAAAGTTCCCATGCTTTCTCCCTTAGACCTGCCTCTCCTTGTCATTTTGATCTATAAAAATTCCCAGAAAAGAGATTCCTTGGCAGCCCACTGAGGTCCCCTTTTATCTCTTTGGGCAAGAGTATAGGTCTCGAGGTCCATAGTATAGACACAGAGAAGCTTGTTGAGGACCATAAGGAGGAGTTAAGAATGAAGGACTCACTGAACCCCAAGGTGAGCCACAGTAGGCATTTGCTCAGGAGCATTCCACTGAGGAAGAGGAAAACAGGGAAGAGGTGATCAGTGATGTGACACAACTCACTATGGAATAAAAGGAAAGAGCGTCAGGGTTTCTTTGAGAAGCACCTCCAGAACATAACTGTGAGGACGTGTTGATAATGTGGCCCCTCATTTCCAATTCAAAACTAAGCCTGTAGCTGACGCACAAAGAGAAGAAACTCCTGAGGGAGATCTCCTCAGTGCCCTCATGAAGAGGACTCTCATTCCAAAAAATAAGTTCCTCTCCTCGCACCTTCCTTACCCCATGACAGAAGTCATTTCAAGCAAGGTTAATGTCCTATCTCTTCATATTGTACTGCACTTTGTTTCATATTCTTTTTTTTTTAAATTATTTTTTGTGGTACCAGGGATTGAACTCAGGACCTTGCACTCGCCAGACAAGCACTTAGTCTACGGAGCTATCTCCCTGGCCCTGTTTCGTATTCTTGAGGTTAAAAAAAATACATATGTTAAGAATGGATTAATCTTATTTACATTGAATGTTATTGGAAAATTTGATTCAGTTCACAACTAAAATTGGTTCATGACCAGAATTGTGCAATAAATTGAATTCATAAACCAAGGTACTGTTGTATTATTCCTATTGAAATCTTTTCTATTATTAATGGAGGTATAGTTGTAATATTCAGTATTTATTTACTATATGTAAATATTTGGTTAGTCCTACTCTTTGGTACAATATTGTTTCTTTCTTTTTTTGTGTACCAGGACTTGAACTCAGGACCTCATGTTTGCCAGGGAGGTGCTATGCCACTGAGCCATATACTCAGCCCTTGATATTGGTTCTCACAGTAGGTCAGTATCTAGTTTGTTGCTGATTTTGTTGCTATTGCCAAGTTGGCAGAGTTATGGTTATTACTTGGTTTTCTCTGCAGGCCAATATCTAAATTGCCTTTGTGTCCTTCACAATATGAGAGTCTTCCTGAAGAACTGGAAGCTGGGTCAATTACACTCCATCA
Organism: Myocastor coypus; assembly: GCA_004027025.1. NCBI lineage: Eukaryota > Metazoa > Chordata > Mammalia > Rodentia > Myocastoridae > Myocastor > Myocastor coypus. The sequence goes on along the minus strand of PVJA010013955.1, from coordinate 22,006 downwards.
TTCTCTCCCAAATCACCAGAGGTGGTGGAATCTTGGGACAGAAGCCATAGCCTATAGTGAGGCATGCTCAGAGTGCATAATTTAAAAAAATAAAAACTAAGTTAAAAGCTCTCCATATTAGCAACAATGTCTTCTCAGTATAACCAAACAATAAATGTCAGCACACAACAAAAAAATAGAAACATGAAAGGGCATCAAAGTGATTCCCAAACTTCCTACAACCCAAAACTGACTCATGAGCCATTGAGGAGGAGAAAATCAAAGCCACACAGCTGATATATTTGAAAGGATAAAAGGAGATTTAGGGGCCTGGCAGGATGGTTCAATGGTCTAAAGCGCCTGCTTGGGAAAGCTTAGGCACCTGCAAGGACCGCGGTTCGATCCCCGGCACCACATGCTGCACCAGCCCTGCCCTCAGGGCAGGCTGAGCTGGCCATAAACATAAATAAATAAATAAATAAATAAAGTTCTGAAACAATAAAAGAAATAAAATAAAAAAAATTTTTTTTAAGTTACAACACTATTTTTAAAAGGAATTTAAAAAAGAGAGATTGGGGCCAGCAAGATAGTTCAGTGGGCTAAGTGCCTGCTTAGGCAAGCTCAGGGAATGGGGTTTAATCCCCAGCACTATATGCCACATGAGTCCTGTCCCTGGGCACATTGAGCTGGCCACTGAGACTGGGCATAGCAGTGCACACCTATCATCCCAGTGCTGGCGAGGCTTAAAACAGGAGGATCATAATGAGGCTGAGCTGCACTGCTAGACCCTGTACCAAACACATTAAAAAAATAAAAAGAATAAAAAACAGAGATCAATAAGATGTCACCAAGCTCAGAAGAGATGTAACTAAACAAATACAATAAACAACATGATCAGTGACTACTGACAGCATTGATATAAAGTTAACTGAGCTAAACAAAATGATACAGAATATTACTAGTTTAATAAAGAATTAGAGTCCATGAAAAGGTGCCAGGAAGAAATCTGGGAGATTAAAAACATGAATGAAAATATACTGACCACCGTAAGGATGGAGTGTCAGAACTAGAAGGTACAATCGATGACAGTAACCAATTACTCAATCACACCTTTGAAAAGTTACATTACAAAATACATTCAGTAACTGCTAGATGACACAGAGAAGACAAATCTAGAATTTGTAGGAATGAGTAAAAAATCAGAAGATAGCACAAATAGCATAAAAAGAACTTAACCAAAATAATAGCAGAAAATTGTCTAAATTTAAAGAACTTTACAGACAAGTGAGGCATGTAAAACCCCAAACAGCTATGATCAGAAAAGAATATCTCCAACATAAATAATAGTCAAAAATCCCAGTAGTCATACATAAGGACTAAAGCTTAAAATTCGTTAAAGAAGGGGCCAGCGAGATGGCTCAGTAATCTAAAGCGCCTGCTTAGTTAAGCTTGGGCAACTGCAGGGACCATGGTTCAATCCCCAGCATCACATGCTACGCCAGCCCCACACCCAGGGCAGGCTGAGCCAGCCATAATATTGAAAAAAAAAAAAGTTCAAACCCCAGTCCCACAAAAAAGAAAAGAAAAGAAAAGCAACATATCACTTACAAAGTTAACAATGTAATTGACCCATTAGAATTTGGCAGATTTCTCAACACAAACCTTAAAAAAGCCAGAAGAGATTGGAGTGAAGGGTTTTAAGCCCTGAGAGAAAACAGCTTCCAACCCAAACTGGTATATCCCAAACAAATTATCTTTCAAAACTGATGAAGTAACACAATCTTTCCATGACAAAAGGAAACTTAAAAAGTTCTTGATGACCAATCAGCACTGCAAAACCCTCCCAAGAAAAGCCCAGAAAAGACAATGAAATTTACAATGTCAGAAAGCCAAATTAAAATGAATATGCCAAGCATGGGATTCTTTCTCAACTACCTTTATTCTTCCATGTGAATTTCAGGGACAACTTCCCAAAGTCCATAAAAATGTCTCTTAAACACCAAGATTAATACTCGTGGAAATATATATTATAGACTTTGCTTTTGGGTTCTGACTCTAAGTGTTCTTTTACATAGTTCAATACAGTTTTATCAACTTTTTCATAAAAACATCATACATGTTTTAGTAGATGTATATTTCTTGATGTAAAGTGAAATAGACTTCATACTGGGCCAGGGAGATAGTTCAGGGGCACAAGTGCCTGTCTCGCAAGTGCAATATCCTGGGTTTGATCTCCAGTTCCATAAAAAAAAAAAGGAAAGAAAGAAAGAAAGAGACTTCATAATATTTGCTCTTATGAATAGTAAATATATTTAAAGATTTTGTTTGTCTTATTGTTTATTATTATTATGTATCATTTATTTTAAATATTAATTTTATTCAATTAAAAAATTGAATTCAAATTACCTTTCTTAATACTTAAAATTTAAGGGCTAGCCAAATAGCTTAGTAGATTAAAGCACCTGCAAGCAGGCACAGGGACCAGGGGTGCAATTCCTGGGCCTGCCATTCCAGCCCCATCCCCAGGGCATACTGAGGTGGCAGTTGAGACTGGGAATGGTGGCATGGGCCTATAATGCTGGCTCTTGGGAGGCTGTACACAAGCAGGTCACTATGAGTCTAACCTAGTGGTGAGACCTGAATACCTTGTAGATTCTTCCCTAAAATTTAAAAAAAAAAAAAAAAAAGAAAAGAAAAGAAAAATGAGGGCCAATGGTATAGCTCACCAGATTAAGCACTTGCTTAGGGAAGCACAGGGGCCAGGGTTCAGTTCCTGGCCCCACCCTTGAGCCTGCTGAGCTGTTGATGGAGTCTGGGTGCGCACCTGTAATCCCAGCATTTGGAAGGTAAAAGCAGGAACATCAATATGAGTCAGTAGTGAAACCCTGTACAAAAGAAAGAAAGAAAGAAAGAAAGAACTAAAATTTACAATTGCTCATAAATTTTCTAACTAAAATTTACATCATTGAGAACATTGTCTCTTTCCTTCTAATGTTTATCCTCCAGATTCATGCCTTTTCTTATCAGATTGATAAAGATCATCAGTAGAATATTGAATATAAATAATGATGGGGGGCCCGGCAGGATGGCTCAGTGGTCTAAAGTGCCTGCTTAGGAAAGCTTAGGCAGCTGCAGGGACCACAGTTCCATCCCTAGCACCACATGCTGCGCCAGCCCTGCCCTCAGGGCAGGCTGAGCCGGCCATAAAAATAAATAATTAAACAAACAAAAGTTCTGAAACAAGAAAAAAATGAAATAAAATAAAAAATCTAATTGAAAGTTTTTTTAAAAAGACAAAAAAAAAATCTTTAAAAAAAATAATGATGGGAATCTTTGGTTTGTTTCTGACTGAAAAGAAAAATCTTTAAATATAATGTTTGTTAGAGGTTTTAATAAATACATGTTATCAAGTTCTTTTCTTTTTTATTTTCTAGATTTTTAATGCTATGACATAATTACATTATTTTCCAACTCAGAATGGCCTAGTAATTTGAAAACCATGATTAACACAGATGACAGAGACATGATCTGTACTTTCCCAAAGAAAAGCACTTGGTCTAATATTTGTATGAGCGCCATCTGATGTTACAAAGTAAATATTACCAGGAAAAATATCTTTACATCTGAGAAAAATAGATAATGAAAAAATAGTGTTTGTAATTTTAAAATACATACTGTAAGGAAAGGAAATATAAAATCATTGCGTGACTTCAGTGCTATATGGCAAAGGGCTATCCAAATACAGAACTGAGAAATGAATGAAAAAATCATGATCATTAAGAGGTGACAACTATTTCTTTTTTTTGTGACAACTATTTCTAATGTACAGTTGATACTAAAATGCCACAGAGCTTGGAATGCCTGTCATTGCTGTCTTTCAATTTGTGGTGCTTTTAATGTGATTTCAGTTACTGCTATACTCTCTCTCAAGTAAATGATTGGTTTCCAAGAAAACAAAAAAGGGTATCAAATGAGAGTAAGAGACTAGGAAAAATGCCATAGAATTGACTGGCTACAATTTTGTATATACTTAGATTTCTAAATGTCTATGTAAGCCAGGTGTGGTGGCACATGCCTGTAATCCCAGCACTGAGGAGGGTGAGGCAGGAGGATCGCTGTGAGTTCGAGACCAGCCTGGGCTACAAAAGTGAGCTCAAGGCCAGCCTGAACTGCATAGCAAGACTCTGTCTCAAAAAAATACTAAATAAATAAATAAATGTCTGTGTAAAAATGTGTAACTGCTTTTATCACATTCTATAGAGATTTATTAGAATATCAATAATTGATGGATAAGACCGATTCCAAGCTAAGTCTAAGATGTTTGGTATTCAGCAAGATAGTGATGTTAAGCTCAAGGACCTATGTTACAGAGTAATAGTATCACAAAGCTTCTCTTCTGGAGGGTTAAGAATGCAAGTTCACAGACCAAAAATTAGAGAAAAAGAAGGGCTACAAGGATTGCCAATATTTTAGCCTAGCCTTTCAAGGTCAGTGAGGACTCAGGATATAAGAGAACCTGTGCTGTAACATCCTATAACTCAGTGGTGTCCCAAATTATCTGCTCAGGGAGATTATAAGACTACAGAGGAAAGGGACTGACGGTGTATAGTGTACCTAAGAAGAGTCATCTAAAGAGAAAACATTCTCTCAGGCTTTCACAGAGAGCAATGGTCAAGCAATGGCCGCGACTCATCCAGATGGCTGACACTGACAACAGTTCTACAAATCACTGTACATGGTTTCAAAGTAAATCCTGAGGAGATTTGACTGACCTTCAGAGATACAAAAGTTCCGTGTTTTGTTATACAGGTCTTGCTTTCACTTGCTCTTAACCACCCAGCAGAAAAGTTTAACCATGGGGCATAAAACATAAAGCTAGATTAGTATGCTGAGCTATATAAAAGGCTTAAATCAACAGCTTCCAACATTGCCAGTTCTGCCAATAATCCATTGTGATTAAGGAATAGTGGACTATGTGTACAACTACTTTCTCTTAGTTCAATGAGAAGAAATTTTTTGTACCAACAATGATTAGAAAAATGATCATGTCCACATCCTGTGCTCTAAATAACTACTACGAGGACAGCAATATGCATTGTGTCAATTATTGGGAATGTACTACTAACGTGCTTTAAAAAATATAATAATAATTGGTTGGAAGACAACTCTATATATTACAACAAATATTGTGAAATTCACATTACTTTAAGTGCAATTCTGCATCACTTGTAATTTTTTGTTTTAATTCTAATTTGTACTCTCTTTAAAAAAATAAATAAAATAAATAAATTTCCTTAACAAACAAATAAAATGCCACAAAAGAAATGAACAGAACTATTTCCTGAATTGGTGGCAACAAATTAGAGAGGTAGCTTTAAAAATTGAAAGGAATATGATGCATTAGCTTACCACCTCCTCCAAATAAAATGAGAATAATCTCCCGGGGAAACTTTAAGCACCACTGGCAGATACATCATATACCATTTAATGAAACACTTAGTATTTATAGCACCAACTGCTTTAATAGTGAAAATGACTTCAGAATCAGGAGCATATTCTGCTGTAACTCTATATGGTTGACACTTTCCCAAATAGCCTGCACAACTCTGGGATTCCTCATGAGACCAGTGTCACCCAGCTGCACGAATGCCAGCCATCTTGTTCCACCAACGGGCATGGACTGTTGAATGTTCCACATACTGTGTGGAAAACACCAGCTAGGCTTGTGTAGCCTAAACCTAGATGGGCATTAATTACCCTTTTAAATGCATCACCCCACAGAGCTGGACCACCTGACTTCATCTGAAACATAGCCAGTTCATAGACTCCTGCATTTGCAGGCCTTTCTATTTTGCAGCATGGGACCAGGTAAACAATCTCACTCTCTTATTTATCAATGAGAGCCAGATTTGGAATAAGAAATTATTCTTGCCATTCCTTATCCTTGGCCAAAGCTTTCTAGACCGCAGTTCAATGAGCAAAATTACCATACTTCCAAATATGAAACACTGTTAATTCTGCCTCCAAATTCTACATGTCAAAATCCAACCTATTCAGAGGGAGATGTCCAAAGATGAACATTTTTCTTAAAATTTTCCAGGAGCTCATTCATTTTTGAGGGCTTAAGATAACAGACTCTAAATTCACACAGCAGTCCATCCCATTGTCTGGGCCCTGGAGCAGAAGATGAGCACACCTGCTATCCAGCTGCACTTAGTACAGTCTGTGGTGGGCAGTATTTGTGCATTTGATTTAAAAACAGCAAGATCAGCTCAATAGCAAGTGACTGATGGACCACACTCCAGCTACCTACTTGGTGAATCAAGACTACTAACCTAAATAGGGAGCAGGACAGAACATGGGATCTGCCACTCCAGCTTCCACCCCAACAGTAGCACTGCAAAAGTCTCTCCAGGATCAGCTGGTACCCAAGAGAGACAGACCTCCCTCTCGGGCTTCCAATCATCAGATTCTTTTCTATTCTTAAATTTTATTTTTTTTAATTTTTTTTTTCTTGTTTCAGAACCTTTGCTTATTCACTCATTTTTATGGCCAGCTCAGCCCACCCCGAGGGCAGGGCTGGCACAGCATGTGGTGCCGGGGATTGAACCGCGGTCCCTGAACCTGCCCAGGCTTTCCCAAGCAGGCGCTTTAGACCACTGAGCCATCCCGCCAGGCCCCGCTATTCTTAAATTTTAAAAGATTTCTTACAGTAATCTTGAATCTTATCAAATATTCTTCTTTCATAAATAGATTTTCTCATTTTTTGGTCATGATGCTTTTTTAAAATATATTGCTACATGTTTACAGACACATATTTAGGATTTTGTACATATGTTTAAAAGTGAAACTGGCTTTAAGTTTTCATACTCATTTTATCTTTGTTTGGTTTCTCAACTTGATTTCATATAAGACTTAGAAAAGAATTAGAGAGCTTCATTTCTTTTTCTCTTCTCAGAAGCATTATAAAGTAATAGGATTGTTTGTTCCTTAGAAGTTTATGAGAGGTGGGAGAAAAGAACAGTTTTTCATAATTCCAGTTCATACATGTAGGCAGTATAATAGAAATTGGGAGCAAGGCTAGGGATGTAGCTCAGTGGTACCACACTCATGCAGCATCTCGGATGTACGGAGTTTGATGAGGTGGGGGGTGAGGGAAAGGGAAAGAAAAAGAGAAGGAAGCAAGCGAGGAAGGAAGGGGAAGTAAACATTAGGCAAATAGCAACGATTAACTGTTGCAGACAAAATTTATCTAGACAAGGCAAATCTTTGGGCAAAAGAATGTGAAGCAACAGGGTATTTACAAAGCCCCAAAGTGTCTTCCCATAAGTTACTTGGTAAATATGAAAGAAAATAGCAAGCTAACAGTGGGCCCACTCTTGGCAGGCATCACATTATAAGGCTTGTCAACAGCATGAACCTCTTACTATAGGCACTGAAGTCACAGTATCATTTTGGTTATACTGTTGAAAACTCATAGCCTCAATGTAACCATGAGAAAATACCTGAAGTTTTTAAGTCGAGGGAGGTTCTACAAACTAACTGACTAGGCATCTTCAAGTGTCAAGTCCATGAAAGAGGAAGGCTGAGACAGTGTCAGAGACAGGCGAAGCCTAAGGAAACATGCCAGCCAAATGTAACTGGGGTTCTGGGTTGAATACTGGACTAGAAAGGAAGATATTTATTAGAGAATCAGAGAAGTTCTCTTTTTTAGTTTTATTAATTTTAATGAGAAAGAGATAACACTGAGACCATTTCAAAACAGGTTAGTAGGACAGTTACAATAATTAATACACTGAATATTGTCTTCAGAGCATAAGTTGCAGACACAATATCTTGTCTAAACACTATTAGTACAAATCTTTCTTCTCATTGAACTAAGAGAAAGTAGCGTATATATAGTCCAATACTCCATAATACTATTTCTTTTAAGACCTGCAGACCATATAATAGTATTGTATCCACATTAAATTTCTGAGTTTTCACAATTATTCTACAAACATGTAAGTTTGTGAACTATTCAGTTAGGGGAAGATCATTTTTTACCTTCTTTTTTATCTTCTCTGTAAGGATAAAATTATTTCATGGTAAGAAAAGTTTGACAGAACTTGGATATTTTAGGATAGAGTGCTAGATGGTTATAAGAAGGAGCCCCAAAATAATGACTTTAAAACTAACATTTGTCTTACATATAGAAGAGTTCTGAGGTATAGGGCCAGACTGACAGTACAGCTGTCTTCCCCACTGTCACTCAAGTCCCTGATTTCCCCTACTGCGCACCTCACCATAGTGGCCACAGGGCTTTGCTGTCTCCAGAACGGTGGTGCTGAGCTCCCATAGGTACTTTAATAGTAGGTGCACAGTTTTATGTACATGTTCAAAGGTTGCTAATTTTGCTGTTAAAATGTTTAATTCAGACATGTTTGATCACTTACTGAAAGAAGCATAATCATCCACTGTGATTATGGATCTCTCCTTGTTATTCTGACAATTTTTACTTTCCACATTTTGAGACTATATTAGTTAATGCTGGTTTAAACACTATCCTTTTTTACACCAACTTCAGAATTCTTATATATCCTTACTGAATTGTTCCTTTATCATTTTGATGTTTTATTAACTAAGAATTTTTTTGCTTTAAAGTTTGTCTCATCTAATATGAATATAATTGCATATTATTTTCCCTTGTTGCTTGTGATTGCTTGAAATATAAAGCCTATCTCTTTATTTTTTATGTTCCTATATGATTATGGTTTTATGTATACCATGCTAATAGGCTATAGGTGAAGTTTACCAAGTATTCCTCTATCTCATGATCCTGCCTTTTTAAAAATCTGATTTCTGTTTATACTTGTTCTTGCCTTTGGAATATTGAATGTTTAATATGGTTGAATTATTTGTGTTTTTTTTTTTTTCTTTTTGAGGCAGGGTCTCACTATGCAGTTCAGGCTGGTCTTGGGCTTACTTTTGTAGCCCAGGCTGGTCTCAAGCTCGCACCAATCCTCCTGCCTCAGCCTCCCGAGTACTGGGATTACAGGCGTGCGCCACCACGCCCGGCTTTTGTGTTTATTTTGTTAGGAATCACTGTGCTTCCTAAAACTGAGGGTTCACATCTTTTGCCAATTCTAGAAATACCAAAGTTATTAGCTCTCTTGTAGCACTGGTCATCCTCTCTCTTGCCTTGGGAACTCCTGCTGGACATCATTTATGTATTCCTATTCTACCTCCCATGTTTCTCAATATCACTTGCATATTTTTCTGTATCTTTATACCTCATTGCACTGAATGCTTGGAAATATTTTCCCCCATGTCTTCCAGTGGGCTATTCCTCTGTTAAATTCTTTCTACATCACTCTTTTAGATATCTACTAATTTTTTCCAGTAATTGTCATTTTTCTAAAAGTTCTATGTAATTCTTTGAAATCTTCTGATTATTCTCTCATGACGCCTTATTCAACTTGTCCCCTCAATGTATTTGTTTTGTAATCTCTTTCATATATTATCTTCTAATTTTCTAAACTCAGAGAAGTACTTCATTTTGTTGCATTCACTGAAAAACCTTTTATATTAGAATAAAGGTTTCCTTCCAGAACACTTTTGCATTCATTCCTGCCGAGTCCTAGCTATATCCCCAGCTGTACAAGTTTCTTATGAAAAAATTTTGGACTGGCTGCTACTGGGCCATATGAGTGGTATAAATCCACTAATTCAGATAAAGAATAGCACTATGGTTATGAATTTGGGAGAAGCAGCTCTTTTCATTCACTCAAAGACAGACACACTTCCTGTTACCTCTCCAAAACAGTCCACAGATTGTTCTTGTCAACTCTTTCCCCGAGGGCGTAGCACCAGAGTATCTGGATTGAAGGAGAGCATGGTTCATTTGCAGCTCTGGAACAGCAGTTCCTGGCATTATGTCTTATTGCCACTTGTGGATTTGCATCTGAGACCCTGGGCTGCACAGACTGGCCACATTTGGGTTCTCCGGCAGTGCCAAAGATAAACAAGAAATGGACATGCTGCGCTTTTGCTCTGTTTACAGAATGTGGGAATTTCTGCTCTCCCTTGCAAAACTAGCTAACCTTCCGAATGAACATTTGCTTTATTTCATCAATAATTTCTAGGTACTTGAAGAAGGATTTGAGATTATCGAGTTTTACATATTTTTAGAGCAAGCATGCTGATTGACACAGGCATGCTTCTCTTCTGCTCCCACATCCTCCAAATGCCTTCAGTTCCCAGCTGTGACAATCTCCCTTTTGCTTTTTCTCTAAAGCAATGCATTCTAATTACACCAACCTGCACCCACCACACTGATCCTTGTGATCCAAAATGTACCTCCACCTACCTTCACCTGTTTACTCAATTTCCTTAACCTGAAGAGCATATTTTATCTTCTCTAAGAAGCCTTTCTTTGGAGCCACTGTAATCTCACAGATCTAGTGCTTATTCCTATAACCCTCACTACATGATAATGATGTATCCTTTAATCTTTCTCTATCTCTGTCTCTCTCTGTCCCTCTCTTCTCTGTCTCTATTAGTCTCTCTCTCTCTCTTTCTCTCTTTCTCTCTCTGTCTCTCTCTGACCATAGTTTACATTTACTTGCTAGATCTTGGTAGTATCTGATACACAGTAGGTATTTAAGACATTAGTTAACTAAATGATAAACACAGAACATTTCTTTCTTTATTATATTTAAAAAGTTAGCAAAGACTGGGCATAGTGGTATGTGCACCTATAATTCTAGTGTGTGGGAGGCTGAAAACAGGAGAATCACTAGGAGTCTGATCTGTGTAGTAAAATCCTGTAGATCCTATACTAAATACAAAAAGTTAGCAGAACCTCAGATCTAGGAAAACTAAATTCCTGGAAAACATTTATGCAACATTATCACACAGGGAAGAGGAAAGTATGTGGAGCTCAGAACATTCCAGTGACAGGCGATACATTGTGCTCCCATCCTCTCAGAGCAGGCAGCCTGAGATAAGAGAGGCATGAAATCCGATTGCATGGAATATTCAAATCTCTCAAATGACTTACTGTAAAATATAATACAAAGCCTCAACTTCTCATTCAAGGTAGTCCAAATCTGACACCTAGTTTTCCTTTCTAATATTATCTTCTGCTGTACAGACTCTCATTCAGTTCACCCAAATTATTTTGCATCTTGTGTTTTACCAGCTCTGCACCCTACTCCCCCAAGTCATGTTTTATACAAGTGCTGTGAAAGAAATAATTTGTGCAAGCATATTTTTGGTTTTTGCTTTTTACTATTGCCTCACTTTATGCCTTTCAGATATACGTTGAAGAAAATGTAATGCATTTAATTTTGTTACTCTTAGCTGCAATAGATCCCTTTGCTCCTTCTTCCTACACAACCATCAACCTTTTATTACAGCTGGCTCACAGGCTGTGAGCCATCCTCCCACACTCACACCATAGCTTAGCTCCAGAGGACAGAAGCTCGGCAGGGGAAAGGAGGCTTAGATATAAGGTCGACAGAGGTGCCAAGTAGCAAGGTCATCTCAGCTTCTCCGCTCTCCCCCAAAAGCAAGGGCACCAGGAAGATACCTGATTTGTGGGACCCTGTGCTGACTCTGTTCCTGAGATATCACTCTTCCCTATGAAATTTGCTATCCTGTAAAAAAAAAAAAAAAAAAAAAAAAAAAAAAAAAAAAAAAAAAAAAAAAAAAAAAAAAAAAAAAAAAAAAAAAAAAAAAAAAAAAAAAAAAAATGTTTGGGATGAACTGATCATTTTAGAATAAGTATGTAATTATTTTTATGGTCAACTGAGACAACTACACTTGGAAAATAAGAGCAGATGTCACCCCAAAAAAGAATTTAGTTTGGCAGATACAAGAATATGGTGGGGAGAGACCTTATTATGCTAACTGCATAATTGCAAGCAGCTGTTGGACTGCCTCAAGCTCCAGCTAAGCAAATGTCCCAATGGGAAGGACTATCCATGTTCTGCTGGCCCTACCTCCTCTTGGTGCAAATAGGGGAAGAAACTGAGGCCATGCCTGAGACAGCACTGGAGTCCTCATTTGCCCCTTTGCCCCTTTTACCCCAGGGTTTCTCTTTCTGAAAAAGTACAGAGGCAGAGAGTGTGGCTAGCCCAAGAATTATTTTCCTTTCCTTTTTTTTTTTTTTTTTTGACAGGGTCTCTCTACTCAGCTTATACTCATAGTGATCTTCCTGATTTCTGCCTCCCTAGTACTGGGATTACAGGCACGCATCACCACACTCAGTCTCCATCAGTGGCTTAGCGGGACGGGGGAGGGCCGGTGCAGCACATGGTGCTGGCACAACATGCAAGGCCAGTGATCAAACCCTGGCCTGTGCACTTACCTAATCAAATGCTTAGTTCACTGAGCTATTATGGCCTGCCCTTCCTTGGATTTTTCTATACAAAGGGTAACAGTTTTAATGAAATTCTCAAGTTGTTGAGAAATCAGGTGAACTCCAATAAGTGACTGACACCACAGAATGGCTTCTGTCTTTGGCATGAACAGTGCTATGAATGTGGACAACTGAGTTCAAAGCACTGGACACTGAGCACTGAGTACTGAGCCCTAACCAGGCCCTCCCAGGCTTCTGCCTGGGGAAAGAAAGCCCTTAATCAATGGATTCTGCCAACTGTCCTGGCACTGATGGAGCATGCCTCCATGCTGGCAAAGATTATGTGTTTCTTGTACTTTCAAAAATATTCAGATTATACTTTCAAGTCCCTATACTTTATGGCAGTCCCCATATGACAATAGTATTCTGAATGTATTTCAGGCCCCTGGAACATTCTAAATAATATCCTGTTCCTTGGATCCTCCCCTCACTTTACCCCTCAGAGAAGAGTAGGCTTCAGTAATACCCTCTGCGATAACTTGTCTGCCTTCTCTTCCATGAAGCCTTCCCATCTGGTCCCAAGTACAATTACTTCTTCTGGTTCCCAGAGTATTTAGGAAGCCTCTGTCCTAACTCAGCATTCCACACATTCAAAGAATTGAGGTTCTTGGTCTGCTCCCTGATGCTACGGCCACCCAGATGAGAGGGACTGAGTCACAGCACTCTGTGCCCCCACAGAGCCCATGCCTCACCTGAGACATTCAAGATGCTGCCCTGCAGGAGGTCACTGTCACCGTCCTCTCTCTTCTCCTGGGCCTTGGCTTCCTCTGCCTCTCAAGCCTCTTTCCCAGGACCTGAATGCCATGGTTTCATGAGCACATGCTCCTTTTGGAGGATCTAGGCTCTATTCTGGGTACTCATTCCCTTTCCAGCTTTGGCTTGGACCCCAACCTGCTGTAAATTTCATAAACTATTTGCACAGACGATCAGAAAAATAATCATCCTCATGCTCCATCCTGTTGTGAATATTTTGAGACTCATGTGGTTGTGGATCCTGTAGAAAGTGTTTTGAAATTTAAACCTAAGTATTCCAGAAAGTTCTTAGGAAGCAAATTCTGGGGTGAACAGTCCCTCACAGCAGAAGGGAACAATGCTTTTGCATAAATGCCAACATGGGAAAAAATAAAAGCATATAATGACTGCATTTTTCTCATCTGGAGAATATCTGTACATATTTAGTACAATTTAGATATTTTGTTTTTAATTTGAAGACTGTCCAGAAAGAAATTGCCATTGTTTTTCTGCCATAGACATCTACATAAAGCTCATATCTGGGCATATTTGAGGAGTAACACAACTGACTCAGCCTGCTAACCTCCTGTTATTTTTGCCAGGTGTGTGAGCATGAACCATCTACCTTCCAGCAGCTCGGCCCTACTACAGATACATCTGTAAACCCCAACCGGTCTACCATGGGCTCTCCATTCAAGCTGCTGCTTCTTCCATGGATACCAGCAGTTGGGACTCTAGATTTTTTCTGAAAGCAAAATCCTGCAGTCATTTTGGCAGGTTTTAAAAGGCAATTAATTATAAACACATTGTTAGGAAAGCAACTGAACACACAACTCACTTGATCAACCAGTAACCACCCAATTCAATTGGCACTGCAAGCCTGAGGGTTCAAGGTCTGTGCAGAATGGGTCTCCTTTATACACAGCCTCTATCATCATTAGGCATTTCCCATGGACTGAGGAACCACTGTTAGCCCTGGTTAGGTTTTGGTTGACTTTTGTGGAGTTTAAATGGCCTATTGGTTCTAGTGATAATCATGTCATAAACATTCAAAAAAAGACTAATTATTCTTTCTCCTTTCTACACACACACACACACACACACACACACACACACACACACACTATCTGGCTCTCTGAAGAAGCTCTAGAATGAAGACTTATCTTCTAGCCAGATGGGGTGGTGAATGCCTATAATCCTAGATACTCAGGAGACTGAGGCAGGAGAAGCATACATCCGAGGTCATCCTGGGCAATTTAGCAAGACCCTACATCAAATAAAAAGTGATAGGGATGTAGCTCAGTGGTAGAGCCCTTGCCTGGCGCGCGTGAGGCCATGGGTTCAGTCCCTGGTACCAAAAAGGAAGAGGGTATTAATGCAGGGGAAAACACTATTGTTAATTTTAGTGGAATAGTCTTACTTAAAGCCCCATCTGCTATTGAGATGGGACAGTGAGACCCTTCTTCCTCTGAATACCTTTCTGCCATATGCACATTTGGCTTATTCTTTACCACTGCCCTTATCTAATAAGCACATTTTTTTTTTCTGCCAGGTGAGACATGCAATAAAAATAGTGCCATAAAATCTTATTCTTCCCCTCTCTCTCTCCCACTTCCATTATGCTAAGGTCTTCCATAAGTCTTCTGCCTTTGCTCCTGTCCCTCGCTGTGCCCACCAAGGACCCCTCTCTACTCTAATACAAACATCCATGGGTTGTTAGAAGTCTAGGAGAAAGTAAAATTGAAGTGACTACTCCCCTGGGATTAGAAGTTAACTGGTGTCTCCAGCCTAAAAATTTAAGATCAGAAAGTAAATTTAATGCCCAAACAAAAATCATTTACCCCTTTCTCCTTCACTATGCTCTTTAATCCTCCCAGTCCTGTGTCTATAAGCACTTAGTACATATTTCTGGCTCAGGCTGCTAATATTGGAATCTTGAAAAAGAAAATAAATCAGGCTGCTCCTATACCTCTGCTTGATTAGCTGCAAATATAGCTCATTAGTGCATGAGTCAGATGGAGCCAGGGGTGAGAGCACTGAATTTAGATCTAAAAAATTTTCACAAACAGGAGTTGGATGTCTTGGGCCCATTTTAATGCCACAATATATTTTCCAGTAGCTATGATCTTCCTGTCACTAAATCAATGCCACAGATTGTTTGTGTTACACTCAACAAAGAGCTGCAAAAACCTTATCTATGGATCAACAGTTCGGTGGAGGAATTAGAGTCAGCTTGCCAGTAAGTCACATGCTGAGCTTCAGGGTGATCAAAGAGAGGCAGGAGGAAGCTGCAGTGAGCATGTCACATGCACAACAGGGGTGACCCTGCTGTGCCAAGAGGCTCTCGCAGTCACAGGTAGACACCAGTTAACTTTTAATCCAAGGGGAGTGGTCACTCCAATTTTACTTTCTTCTAGACTTCTAACAACCCACGGATGGACTAGAGTAGAAAGGGGTCCTTGATGGGCACAGCGAGGGACAGGAGCAAAGGCAGAAGCCTTGTGGAAGATCTTAGCATAATGGAAATGGGAGGGGGGAAGAATAAGATATTATGACACTGTTTTTATTGCACCCTCTTGTGCCCTAGTGCAGGAGCCCTTCTCATAAAGATATGAACTGTTTTCAGTGCCTTTGTGAGTCTACCTGCAGAGGCTAGCACCCACACAGAGCAGCCTTCCATCCTCAGTGCTGGGGCAATACACCGTTGACTCCGGGGTCTCACATCTGTGGGCCTCAGGCCAATCAGCCAATCCACTATGACCATTCCATTGTGCTTTATTATCCTAAAGAAACAACAATTATGAGACATAATCTCATAATTAGGACAATAAGATCAACGCATGAATCTTTTGAGAGCTAAATGAACAAGAGGTAATGTTTAATGAGTTACTAAACATGGCCCGAGTCAACTAGCTATGGGATTAGAGTAGACAAAGGAGGGTGAGAACTTAGAGACGTGGCTCTCTGTGCTTCAGAGCTTCTGCAAGTGCAGTTTTCTCTACCAGGCACATTTTCCCATCTCCTCACCTAGTTAATTCCTATCCCTTCTCAGCAGTTGACTTCAACATCACCTCCTCAAGGAATCTCCTCTGGCCTACAGTAAGTTCTTTTTTCTGTAGATTTTGACATAACTTGTGGCACTGATTAGTTTTGCGTTCATTGTTTACCATCTCTCCTGTGTCCTTCTGGAAGCAAAGACACATCTATGTTGCTGATCATTGAGACTCAGACACTAGACATAGTCCGGCACATAGTGGGCCTACAAGTGAGAGCTGTTACCTGGTGAAAGTGACAGAGCTTGAGACATTGAAAAACAAAAGTGTAGGAGTTGGATAACAGATTACAAGATGTTCTGGTTTATGTCTAGTTGTCCTCCCAAAGCCTCATGCAATCATGGTGTATGGCTTCTATCGACTGAGACTTGATTCATGATCCCTGGGATTCTGTTTTAGTACTGATGGGATTATTGGTCTGAGTAAGGTTGAGACTATAGGTGTAGTCTAGGGCACATATCCCAAGGCAGAGAGCCTGAATGTAATATAAAGAGTGACAGAGAGACAGACTTAAGCTGTAATTGTTGCTCCGCTGCCCTGTTGCCTCTGTCACCATTTTGGTGCTGCTCTGCCACCATGAACTGGATGCTCTCTGCTCTGTTCCACTCAGCCTTGGGCCAGCCGAATATGGACTGAAACCTTCACAAACTGTGAGCTAAATAAACCTTTCCTTCCTTCATTTTGAGTGTCAGGTATTTGTCCCAGCAATAAGTAAAAAGTAACTAAGACACAAGAGAAGGTAGGATTTCTCAGATGAGATCCGAGCCTGAGCAGAGACATAAACTCTGGCATTCCTGGATATAAGAATGAGAAATGAGGGGAAGTGCCTGGCAAGGTCGAGAGGACAGAGGGGAAAGGCTGGACTTGAAAGGGGTCTTCAAGGTGAGTCACCTGATGGAGGAAAGAAAACAGAGTACCATGAAAGTGCTTGATAGGTAAAATTCCCCAGAGAAACTGGTACTGGTCAATTAATTTATTATCTTGCTTGGATAAAGAAGCATCTGGAAGCAGAGGACCCATTGAAGTGGCCTGGTGCAGGGTGAGGAAGAAGAAGCCACAAATGTGCTAGAGATCTCCATGGTAAACACCACTTGGAAAGGAAGTAGATGCACTACTCTGAAAAGGAACAGAACTGGAGACTTAGGAATAACAGATAAAGGAAGAATGAGGGAGGGTTTCCAAGTGACAGACTGCAGAAATAGGGGCCAAGAGAGTAGTAAGTAGTATAGAGGGGAGCAGAAATGGGAAACTAAAGAGAAGAAATGCGTTCAATCAACAAAAGTCAGTGTGTATATTAGTTCTCGTTTTCAACTAATTATCCTACTAAACTACCTTCACGTTTTATGTATCATGTTTAAACTTTTCTGCTGGGTGATTAAGGGCAAGTTAAAGCAAGACCTGTATAACAAAACATGTAACTTTTGTATCTCCCAAGGTCAGTCAAATCCCCTCAGGATTTCCTTTGGAACCATGAACAGTGCTTTGTGGAACTGTTGTCAGTGTCAGCCATCTGGATGAGTCACGGCCCTTGCTTGACCCATTTGCTCTCTCTGTATTTGGTTTTTAGATTGCATCCACAAAATCACTGCAGAAACAAATCTTTCCTAATGAAACCAGATAAGGCCAAATAAAACCACAGCAGCTTTTAAAGCTCTCCCTGGAGGTCAGCCCCATCACAGTCCAGAGCTCAGATTACATTTGTAAATCTGGAAGAAAAGATCCTGAGAGCAAGGGCTGCCCACTTGTTTTTAGTTTCTCTGGCTTCCCCTCTTGGGCTCTACTGTTTGACACAAACAGTTCCTGGAAATAAAATAAGAAGAAGAAAAGCTGAACAAAAGAAAAGTAGACACCTATGGTCAAATTCGTTTTGAGAAAAAGTTTCCTGTGAACAGGCAGGCTGAGGACAGCATTGAGGAGAGCAGTCCTACAGATTCTCTACCAAAAGACAGAGAAGCAACTTGCTTTAAGCTCCAGGCAAACTTGGAAGGACATGGCCAAGTGACTGTCCCCCAACACAAATAGCCTCTGACCAGCTCACTGTGTGGCCTGGAGGGTCACTAATGAGAAATGGCAAATTGCCAGCATCCCATTTATGAGTTCATTAATATTTTTTCTGGCTCTTTAGTCAACTGCTTGACTCCCAAACACAAAAATCATATCACAGAAATCACTGCCAAAATTTCTTTACCCTTTCTGTCATTTCATGAGAATGGAGGAAGAAACTCACACTTTAAATTCTGCCGGCTCACCCTAGAGACTAGTGGGTAATTTTCTCCCTTTCACCAAATACACAGCAGCCTTGTCCATCAAATCTACCTCCATGAGGGTCCCTGCCTCCTTGTCAGGGCTCTGCCTTTCTGGTTTATGGTATATAATTTCTCGTTCTTGAACCTCAAAGTGAGATACCTAGCCTAACAGTAACAGCATGACTCAGAAACTCATTTAAAATTACCCAGATGGGGGCTGGGAAGATAGCTCCAAGGCACAAGTGCCTGCTGGGCAAGTGCAAGGTCGTGAGTTCGAACCCTGGTCCCAAAAAAAATTAAATAAATAAATAAATAAATAAAATAAAATAAAATTACCCAGATGCTTTTTTAAAATACAGACTCTAGGGTAGCCCAGTAGTAGAGCACTTGCCTAGTATAAGCTCCGCCTGCCTGGATGGATGAATGGATGGATGGGATATAGGGGAATGAAACTCCCAATCTTAAAGGTATCTCAGACAACTTCATGTGCTCTAAAACCAAAAAATGTATTTTTTTTTTTTTTTTTTGTCTTTTTGAGACAGGGTCTCACTATGCAGTTGAGGCTGGCCTTGAGCTCACTTTTGTAGCCCAGGCTGGTCTTGAACTCGCACTGATCCTCCTGCCTCAGCCTCCCAAGTGCTGGGATTACAGGTGTACGCCACCACGCCCGGCTCAAAAAATGTATTTTAGAAACAAATGGAGGTTAAGAGCAGAATCTTTATTGAGGGAAAGAAAGCTTCTGTCTAAGAGGGATAGAAGGGGGACCCAAGCAAGTTGCCCCAGGAATCTGTCTCTTCCAGGCATTTTTATAGAGTAAAATCATGTAGGTCTAAGGTAGAGAAAATGGGAACTTGTTTGGGTGGGCATGAGGTAGGAGAAAAACCATGGTCAACCGGTGAGATTACAAGCACCATTGCTCAGGTAAAATTGATTAAATCCAGCACTGAATGGGGAAGCAAGTCATGTAGCAAGAAGACACAATTATAGAGTTGGAGTTTATCCAGTAGCCAGTTAGTAGTGGTGTTAGTGACTCTTCATGGATGATCAATCCTGGATGCTTATCTTTAGGGGGATAAACATTGGTTCAATCTTTGGTCTTTAGATCTGGCCCACACTGGGAGCATCTATCTCTCTCACAGTTGCAAGGTATCTTGTATTCCATTCTATCTCCTTGAGGCACAAGCCCTGTTTGACTGCCTATTATATTTCTATCTAATTCAATGCCTACAATGAAGGATGGATGGATGGAAGGATGGATGGATGGATGGATGGAAGGATGGATGGATGGATGGATGGATGGATGGATGGAGACTCTCAGGACCCATCTCAAGTCTGTAGAATCTGATTCTGGCTTTTAACAAGTCCCTTGAGACAGTTTGTATGTGCCTTTAAAAAACTGCTCTTATTTCATTTGTACAAATTTATCCTGGGGAAATAAAGATGTAGTTACCTGTGTTTTCTGAAACACTGCTTATAAAGACAATAGCTGGAGAGACTGAATGTGGTAGTATACGCTTGTAATCCCAGTGCTTGGGAAGTTAAAACCAAGTGGATCACTATGAGTCTGATCTGTGTAGTGAGATCCTGTAGACCCTGTACTAAATACATGAAAGAAAGAAAAAAAGAGAGAAGAAAGAAGGAAAGAAAGAAAAAAAGAAAGAAAGAAAGAAAGAAAGAAAGACAATGACTGGAAACAAATGTATCTAAGCAATATTTATTGAATGTCTACTATATTACTATAAGAAAATAAGATGAGAAAGCAGATCAAGTGCTAAACATATGGCTCTTTTTTGAGGGATACGTTACATGGCCTTTTTTTTTTTTGTCTTTTTGGGACAGGGTCTCGCTATGCAGTTGAGGCTGGCCTTGAGCTCACTTTTGTAACCCAGGCTGGTCTCGAACTCGCACCAATCCTCCTGCCTCAGCCTCCCGAGTGCTGGGATTACAGGTGTGAGCCACCGTGCCCAGCCATGGCCATTTTTTTTAAAGAATTTATTTATTTATTTATTTTTCTTTTTTCAGAACTTTTGTTTGTTTATTTATTTTTATGGCCAGCTCAGCCTGCCCTGAGGGCAGAGCTGGCACAGCATGTAGTGCTGGGGATTGAATTGAGGTACCTGCAGCTGCCTAAGCTTTCCTAAGCAGGTGCTTTAGACCACTGAGCCATCCTGCTGGGCCCCCTACATGGCCATTTTTTAAATAACTCTTTTTATAAAACAGCTTACTCCAGGCTTATTTCTGACCTTCCAGGTGGCTTAATTATTGTGATTCTCTCCCAACAAACAATTCCTGCAGGCTGCTGGGCTGGGTCCATTTCTCTTTGCTAAACAAAGAGATCCATGAGGGGCTCTACTGCCCAGCACAGAGGAATTGCATGTATAATGACTCAAGCCCCACTTCCAGAGCTGGTGGTGTCTGAGCTGACTATTGGCTTTTCCTTTTCCTCCCAACTTTCTCTCCCCTGGGACATAATTCACTCCATCTCAGCAAAGGGAGCCTCTCACTCCCTATCTCTGCAGCACTCTTCAGAATCCTGTCACCTTAGCCTTTTTTTTTTTTCCTAAAAGGAAGATAGCTCAGACAAGCACCTTCTATTTAAGTCAAGTGTAAGTTTATTTAACTACAGCCACGGAAGGGTAATAAATTCTGAGAGCAAGGGCTGTCCAGAGAATATTATCTTTTGAGACCCAATCTGAAGTTGACACTTGCTCTCAATAGTTGCTCATAAATCATGGTTTTGCTTAGATCACCCAAACAGCAAAAAATTACACAAGCAACTTATCTTCTTATAATCAAGGGGTGCTGTCAGCGAAAAAACAGCATCTTGAAATACAGCCCCCAGCCAGAAGGGCCCCTCGCAGCCTCACAGTCATAACCCAGCCCCATTCAGGACTTGCAGAGCCCTGAGGTGGAGGGGCTGCTCCCACTAGGTGCTAAAGCCCATTGCTCTGCTGAAGAACACAGGGCTGCTGAAAAATGTAAGTGTTCTTATGGGAGTAAGGTGGAATATCGCTGTGGTCTTGATTCGTGTTTCTCTAAAGGCCAAAACTGCTGTACATTACATTTACATATTTATTGTCAATCTGAACTAATTTTTCTGCGAAACATCCATTCATTTCAGTTGCCCACTTTTTTAATTGGGCCTTTTTTAGGGAGTCTGACTTTTTGGGGCTCTTTTTTTTTTTCATTGTTTAAATTTAACATGGGTTATATTACATATTTTCATCATCAGATCAGTTTAGATTAATACATATAGGTATATAAGATTGACCAAACAATTAAACATTAACCCTTCTAAATCAACATTACTTTTTTTTTCTTTTCCCCTTTCTTTTGTTTGAAAGTTGACATATTGCATATTGTCTTCATAATCGTTCTACAGAGTACAGTGTGTGGGAATGACCCACCTCCCTATTGATGTTGCTTAGAAAAAACAAAAAAGGAAAAGAATATACTTCTCTTTGGACTAAGAGGAAGCAGATACATATACAGTCAAAGGTTTTGCATTTGCAGTGGGCCACCAGTGAAGCTTGTGATGTTGGAGGCTATTGAATCTACGCCTCCTAAAGCTCATCTCACCAATCTAGCTCTGC